>QLPG01007853.1:0-13326 GCA_003314385.1 Gomphus sp. MG54 | reverse complement strand
AAACAAAAAAAAAAAGTATGTAGTTGTCACCACCCTGAGTCCAAAATCCCTGGTTATCAAGGTGGAGATTCAAACAACAGATACATCAGAAGTCAAGTCTGGACCCACTCTTGTAGATTGTGGGGCCATGTCAAGTCCAAGGTCATGTCAGGTCTGAGCTGACATAAGTCGGTCCGAAGTCATGTGTTTGAAGTCTTAGGGACTTGGCTTCAACTTATATGTTGCACCCTCCTCGATTGTCAGTCCCTTATTTCGGAGGTTCAGAGATATATAAGTTTGGAGTTCAGAGAGTGAGTGGGAATACTAAGTTGATATTCAAACTAAGGTATAGTACAGAAGTCTGGAGGTATTTATACATGCAGTCCTTATTGTAACTACAGTGACTCACAAAACTGAGTCAATGTTTGGTGCTTTTTGACTATTCACTGAATAGCTTTGAATGTAAAAAATATATGAAAAAGGTGTTGGTGCATCAAAGAAAGAATCTGATCAGGGCTATGCAACCATTGAAAAATTATGTAATTTCAATCAGGGGTGATGAAGATATGGGCAATTCAAATCAAGGGCCCACTGACTCAGTTTTGTGAGATGGTGTCAGAACAATCAGAATCTGATGCTCCATCTATTATATAACATGCAACCCTTGATAGATGGTTACTATGGTAACCTTATCTTTCATGAGAACTCAAATTAAGGTATTTAATCCCCTCCAACATGTCCAGAACTTCACTACACTCCAATGCACCCCACTTTCTCTGCTCAAAAAGAAAACATCCTCTCCTTGGCCTCTCATGGTCATTCCACTCACACTATTACCTCAAGACTTGGACTCAGCCAGTCTACAGTATCCAGGACTCTCAGAACTCTCTATCCCAACCAGCCCTGCTCCTCTGGAGGTTGTCTGTCAGGCTCTGGGAGTGCCAAGGAGTGGCTAAGTCCTGCAGGCCGGGAATAGTGGCTTGGCTTCAACGTGCTCGTGGGTTGTGCCCTACTTCCCATGGATGCCACTGATTTGGGACAGAGGGATACCCCAGGAGAGTGCCGAGAGTGTTGGCCCAGGTAAAGGACTTGGAACAAGAGAAGGGGGGACAAGAAGGTGTAAACCTAGTTGATTTCCAGAACGAAGAACCATCTACATACATTGGCTACTTATATAGGCTAATAAGTGAGATGCAAAACAGAGTGGCACAAAGAATGGAGAACAATAAGGTATGAAGAATCATGTGGAGGTATTGTCCACAATGATCAAGAATAGAACAAGGAATGTGGACAAGAATAGAACAATAAAGTATGGCCGAGGACAAAAGAGTGAGTGAGAATAGAACAATGGGAGTGGCCAAACATAAAACAATAGGGCCACTGCCGAGTGGCAACAAAGAGTGAATGTCCCGAGGGTAAACAGGCAAGGGGAAGGACAGGGAATAATGAAGAATAGGAGGGTGGGATAGGGATAATGAACCAAATAATGAACTGAATGTACCGAGCTGAGGCCACACACTGGTGAGGGATGATATGGGTAAGGTTCGGTTGGTCGGTACTGCCGAGTAAATCAGAGCATGGTATTATGGGCTTGACATTGTCCCCCCAAGCTTCCTCTAAAGATCAACATTCTATTTTATCACAAATTGCTACTGGCAGAGCTGCCAATGCTACTCAGGTCACCAAACACATCAATACAATTATCCCCCACCCAGTCTCCTCAGAAACAGTCAGAAGACTCCTCAGGAAACATTCAGTCAAGGCTGTGGTGAAGAAGAAAAAGCCCTTCCTCAGTGCAAGGCATAGACAGCTGAGGTTGGCCTTTGCTTTGAAGCACAGAGAGTGGACTGTAGAGGACTGGAAGAGGGTCATTTGGTCAGATGAGACCAAAATCAACAGGTTTGGGTCAGATGGGAGGCAGTGGGTCTGGAAACAGAAGGGGGAGGGGTTAATTGAGAGAGAGGTACAAGGGACAGTCAAGTTTGGAGGGGGAAACATTATGGTATTAGGGTGTATGGGATGGAATGGTGCTAGCCAGCTTGCAGAGATTGAGGGGAAGATGGATGCTGATCAGTTTGTGTCCATTTTGGAGGATTGTTATGATGCGAAGGAATGATGTAATCATAATAATATGTAAAATCTCCCAAAGGTGAAACAATGGCGAGGTTCAGGGCAGGGCAAGGCTTCAACTTGTATGTTCCACCCACCAGATCGCACAAGCCCTAATTTCGGAAAAAGTGAGACAGAGAATTAACTAGTAGAGAATCAAGGTTGATTATCTGACTGAAGACTGAACTACTGAAGTATAAGATCTTTATACTACTTTCAAATCTACTAGGAGTCAAAGAGATTCCTATAATAGAATGAGAAAGCCAAGGATCATGAAAAGCGAGAACAGAAATACTATACCCCAAATAATGATCTCCTCCATGACATTGGGGAGTGGCATGTCACTCTGATTCCCAACGGAGTTACCCTAAGGAACATAATAGCAGATTGGATATAAGAGACTGAGTGGAATTGTGAACAATGAAAGTGGAGCAAAATGTAAATGAAAGGATATTAAACGTAAATGTAGATGGAATGGAATAGCAAGCATATGGAGTATGACATAAATGAGTGGAGTAAATTGACAGGAGCATGTGATGCCAAGATGGATACTGTAAGGGCAACCTAAGCAGGTGTTCTACCCTAGGGTGGCACACTGGCAAAGGGGGATCTGAAGATTTAGTATGGTACCTAATACATGGGGACTAGCCTACCTGGCAAAGGGGGATTTGAAGAGAAAACTCTAGGGAACCCTTCGCCCACTGACTACTATATATAAGCACCATCGCTATGGTGCTCTGCGCTCTACCGGGAATCACCCTCCGCACTGACCGGGAAGTTCCGCCAGGGCCTCGACCCTGAGAACGGATGACGGAAGGGAAGCCAAGGGTTACAGTCGACCCTTCTGAGAGGTACTCGCCAGCAGGGATGATGGTTCGGTACGCGGTACGCTTGGTACTGCCATGAGTTGTCAAGTACCGTACCGAGACACATCTATTCGGCAATGCCAACTGAGCAATCACCCCATATCCGCGACCAAATACCCGTGTGGCATGCATAACATTTGGTACGCTGGTTTTGGCTCGGCATGTCCACCATCCACACTCCCTGTCCCCACCCCCCGACCCTTCTCACCTCGGGACTTCCTGCCCTTGTACTATCCTCGGTTACAAGCCTTGTCTTATAGTCTGGCATCTCCTATTGTCCTATCCTTGGACACATTTCTATTATCCTATCTTTTATTGTTTTATCCATGCGTTGCATTCTTTATTCTAATTTTATTCGTTGTGGACAATAACCACATACTCTGCATACCTTATTGTCCCACATTCCTTATTCCACATGTCGCTTCTTAACCTATATAAGTAGGACATGCATGTACATACTTCCTCATTCTGGGTATCGACTAGGCTTAGGCCCTTCTACCTTCTTCTCTTCTGTTAAGTCCTTGACTTGGGCCGGCATCCTCAGTATCCCCCCGAGTATCTGTCTGTTGCAAATACAGTGGCACGCACGGCAAGTAGGGCACAACGCACAAGTACATTGAAGCCAATGCCACTACTTTTGGCCTGTAGGACTTGGCTATAGTCCACCCGACCTTTTGACAACACCCCTCGGCAGTACCGAAGTCCGTCAGTAATCCGACGCTTGACATGAGTGGATCAAACGGACTTCGGTCGGCAGGTGTGGAGTACAGACGGGTCGGCACTGGTCGGGGTTCATGATTGGGGGTTCCCCTGACAGATACATGAGGTGCATATAGTCTGTGGGCTGAGGGCGTATTGTTGAATAGCAAGCAAGAGCAGAGTTAAGCTGAGTGGGCTGAAATGAATAGTCGGGTATACCAGTGTACAGTCCCAACAAGGACCACCTGCTACCCAGCCTGGAGGAAAATGGAATTCCTGAGGAACAGGTAATTTTTCAACAGGACAATGACCTAACGCATAATTCAAAGAAGGCTAAAAACTGGATGGAAAACAACAATATCACCCTCCTTGACTGGCCTGCACAGTCTCTAGACCTGAATCCCATTGAGCACTTCTGGAATCATGCAAAAAACAGGCTTAAGGAGTATCCAACACCACCCAAGGGAGTTTGGCAAATTTGGGAGAGAGTAGAGGAGGTATGGAATAACATACCACCAGAGGTGTGTCAGAATTTGATAGAGAGTATGCCTAGAAGACTTGAGGCAGTAATTAAGGCCAAGGGGGGCAATACCAAGTACTAGAATTGCAACTTACTATTTCTCTGATACCCTCTGACCAAACTGGGTCAATGAGCCCTTGATTGGAATTGCCCATATCTTCATCACCCCTGACCGGAATTACATAATTTTTCAATGGTTGCATAGCCCTGATCAGATTCTTTCTTTGATGCACCAACACCTTTTTCATATATCTTTAAATTCAAAGCTATTCAATGAATAGTCCAAAAGCACCAAACATTGACTCAGTTTTGTGAGTCACTGTAATTAGGAATGTCCAAGAAAACAATAAGATGAATGAAGATGGGTTACAAAAGAATCTTCATCTGGTGTTACAATAAGACTATTATTCAACAAGAAAGGAAAGAGGTCCAAGGTCCAAGGTAGTTGTTGCTTGTTGGACTCGGAGGTGATGAGGTGGGTTCAGACTTGGTTTGGGGTGGGATTCTTTGTAGCACCCTATGTCGGATATCCAGGATGTCAGAGTTATATCATAGATATAACAGGCCACCAGACAATTCATGGACAGAGGCTATATAGAGTGACATCGTCTCACCACTCAGAAGCTAGAAAGGCCTATTCCAGTCTACAATGTGGATGGATCACTGAATGAGGCCAGAGCCATCAGAGAAGTCATTGATGTGATCCTCCAAGTAAATAGACACACAGAGCATACCACCTTTTGCTGTCACCAGCTTAGGAAAGCAAGACCTTATCCTGGGCTTTACCTGGTTGGAGGAGCATAACCCTAAGATTGACTGGCAGACTCAGAAGGTTAGCATAAGCTGATGTCCAGTGAAGTGTCATGCCTTCCAAGCAGAGGTATGAGACGAATGCAAGAAGGAGCAGGTGCTGAGGAGACAGATCAGTGCATGCCAGATCAGCCCATATCTGAAGCTTCTAGAGGAAGGAGATCTAGAGGAAGGAGGTGGGGAGGCAAATGAAAAGAGCAATGAGGAGAAAGACCTGTTGGATGATCTAGAGCCTAGGAACAGGGTGATGTGCATGATGATCCCACAGGAAGGAGAACATGTCCAGGCTGCATAAACCACCTCCCAGAGGTTGGCAGAGGCCCACTACAAGAATGTCCAAGTAGAGGCAGAAATTCCAGAATATCTCTGAGATTTTGAAAGTGTCTTTGCCAAGGAATCCTTCTATCCTCATCTATTCTTGGACCTTGGCCGAGGACCGAAGGGTCACACAACAGGTGTTGGAACATCTCCAAGAACAGAAAATCTACCTTTGGAAGGAGAAGTGCAAGTTTGAAAGAACCCAGATTGAGTATCTGGGACTCATTATATCAGAAGGAAAAGTAGAAATGGACCCCATCAAGGTCTGAGGAGTGACGGAGTGGCCAACTCTAGAGAACCAAAGAGAAGTCCAGTCATTCCTTGGATTTGCCAATTTCTACTGATGCTTTATCAAGGACTTCTCCCTTAATGCTCGACTACTCTTTGATCTCACAAAGAAAGGGGAACAGTGTAAGTGGGGAGAGGAAGAGGAGGCAGCACTCCAGAAGATTAGAGAACTAATCACCTCAGCACTGATACTAATGTTCTCAGATGACTCCTAGGCATACAGAGTGGAAGCAGATGCTTTGGACTTTGCCACAGGGGCCACCATCTCACAACAATTGCCAGAGGATGGAATGTGGCATCCAATCACCTTCTTCTCCAAAAGTCTAAGCCTAGTAGAAAGAAACTATGAAATCCATGACAAAGAAATGCTAGCTATCATCCAAGCCCTGGAGGAATGGTGACACTTCCTGGAAGGAACACAACTCCAGTTTGAGGTCTGGACAGACCATAAAAATTTGGAATACTTCTGAACTTCTAAGAAGTTGAACCGAAGGCAGGCCCGGTGGTCCCTCTTCCTATCTTGCTTTGACTTCATGCTCCATCACCAACTGGGATGGAGTATGGGCAAGGCAGATGCACTTGTCAGAAGATTGGATCACAGGACTGGATCACAGGACAATGAGAATATGGTCCTTCTCCAACTGGAGCTGTTTATGATCTGGGCTCTGGAGGGAATTATGGTGGTTGGGGAGGAGAAGGACATCCTCCTGGATATACAAACAAGGCTTTGGACCTTGGGCCCAGAAGATCCGATAGCCAAGGCTATCACAGAACTCCGATGGGGGCATGCCAAATCCATATGATCTACCAAGTGGATGGAATGGGATAGCCTCCTCCAATTCTGAGGGAGCATCTACATCCTAACTGATCCAGACCTTTGGAGACACATTGTTTCTCAGCACCATAATACACAAGTAGCTGAGCATGCAGGAAGATGGAAAAAACTAGAACTGATCTCCAGGAACTACTGGTAGTCCCAGATGTCATAATATGTGGGACAGTATGTAAAAACCTGTTGCATATGGACCAAAATCTGAAGGCAGCCCCTGATAAGAGAATTAGAATCACTCCCCATCCCAGAAGCCTGGTGGGACACTATCAGTGTAGACTTCATAGTAGAGCTGCCAGATGCCCATGGATACAATGCAGTCATGAATATAGTCGACTTGGTAAGCAAGAGAGCCTACTTCCTCCCCACAAACACTACCATCACAGCATTAGGAGCAGTGAGACTCTATTTGATACATGTGTGGAAACTGTATGGACTTCCGAAGCAAGTGATCTTGGACAGAGGCCCTCAACTCATCTCAGAATTCACCTATAAACTCTACCAACTCCTGGGAATCAAGCTTGCAGCAACAACAGCCTACCACCCAGAGGGAGATTATCAGATAGAGCATGTCAACCAAGAGTTAGAGCAATACCTCCAAGTCTTTGTCAATGAGCAATAGGATGACTGGGATAAACTTCTACCGATGGCAGAATTCCAGTACATTAATCATGCACACTCCACCATACAGCAAACTCCCTTCATGCTAGACATGGGATGACACCCACAGATGGGTTTTGAATCACAACAGTCAAAGTTACAAATGGAAACAGTGAATGAGTTCAAAGACCAAATGGAACAATCACTAGAGGAAACAAAGTTGGCACTGGCAAAAGCAAAAGACAATATGGCATGGTACTACAACCAACGCTGAACCCTAGCACCAGAGTACCAGGTGGGAGACCTAGTGCTTCTAGATGCCTCAGATATCTGGACAAAATGGCCCTTGCAAAAACTAAGCCACCAATACTTGAGACCTTACACTGTTTAATGAAAAGTAGGGAAACATGCCTACAGACTCCAACTTCTACAATCCCTATCCCAGCTCTACCCCATTTTCAATGTGGTTAAACTTCTCCCAGCCCCCGAAGATCCGATTCCAGGATGGAGGTCAGAACCACCTCTACCACCAGAAGTAATAGATGGAGATGAACATTATGAGGTAGACAAGGTATTGGACAGTTGCTTGATGCAGGGGGGACTCTACATTTTAGTCAAATGGCAAGTGTATGGCTATGAGGAAAATAGGTGAAGGAAGAGGACATGAATGCACCTGCTAAAATACAAGAATTCTACCTGCAACACCCAGAAGCACTTCTAAGAATCCAGACAATGGCCTTCAAATCTCTATCATTCCATGCCACAAGGACACAGCACTCTAGAAGGGGGGGTGATGTCAGGGGACAACCCTCTCCAAAGCCTGACCCAGGTCCAAGTCCTATTTTAAACTCTGCCTGACTCCAAAGCTAAAAGTCCAAAGTCCAAAGGACCACCAAGTGGGAGATCGAGATAAGCTTAGCATGGGTAACTAGACCCTAGAACAGGCACCGGAGGCACAGACTTAATACCAAAGAGATGGATCTATTGACTCCAGTAAAATAGATTTGTAAGCTAGTGCACAGACCATTTACATAAAGGGTATACTGTATAAGGAAGGCTCACTAGTAGTGGAATCCTTAGACTTTCCTCTCTGGATTTCTCCTACCTAGGTAAGAGCCCCACATGTAAAATAGATAATTATATATAAATCTCTGGATTTCCCCTACCTAGCTCCCCTCTGAAACACATCAAGAGACTGCTAGAGGGTTGCCCTTACAGATGGGGGTTAATACTGTTCGAATATCATGTGTGAGTGGCAGCCTATATCTAGTAAGAATAATATCTTTTAGGTTGAAGTGTGGATGCGGTTGTTGTATTGAAACTCAGCTAAGGGCAGGATGTCATCCCAGTTGCCCTGTCTTTTGTTAATGAAGAGGCAGAGGTACTGCTCCAATTCTTGGTTTACTTGCTCAGTTTGCCTGTCTGTTTGAGGGTGGTAGGCCATGGAGGCTACCAGCTGAATCCCTAACAGGAGGTAGAGTTCTTGGGTGAATTCACAGATGAATCATACTCCTTGGTCAGATACTACTACTCTAGGAAGGCTATGTAGCTTCCACACATGGTGCAGAAAGGATGTACCACCCTGATGGCCATCACCATTATGTGGATTGGAATAAAATATGCCTGCTTGGACACTGAGGCTATGTCAGACCTCGGTATCACTGAAGGTACGGTCAGGAACCGGCCAAGTCCTGCAGGCCAGTCAGGGTGGCTTGGCTTCAACATACTCATGCATTGTGCCCTGCCTCCTGTACGTGCCACTAAATTGTAACAGAGAAGATACTTGAGAGGATGCCAAGGGTGTCGGCCCAAGTGGGGACTTCTGAACAGAAGGAGGAAAGCAGGAAGGCATAAACCTAGTTGAACCTCAGACTGAGGAACTATGTACATGCATTCACTACTTATATAGGCTGAGAGGCAGAATGTGGAATAAGGGTGGCATAAGACATGGAGAAAAGGATAAGGTATGAAGACCATGTGGAGGTATTGTCCACAGCAATCTAGAATAGAACAATATGAGAGTAAGTGTCATGACCACAATACTGTGCTCTGACTTACTCAGCAGTACCAACCAACCAACCCTTACCCATATCATCCCTCATGGTATGCAGTTTCAGCTCGGTACACTCGGTTCATCATCTGGTTCATTATCCTTACCCCACCTGTAAGGGCAACCTAAGCAGGTGTTCTACCCTTGGGCAGTGCACTGGTGAAGGGGGATCCAAAGAGAAAACTCTTGGGAACCCTTTGCCCACTGACTACTGTATATAATCACCATCACTATGGCACTCCATGCTATACTGAGCATCATCCTCCATACCAACTGGGAAGTTCTGCCAGGGCCTCGATACCAGAAGCGAATGACGAAAGGAGGGCCAATGGTTACAGTTGACACTTCTGAAGGGTACCCACCAATGGTGATGATTGTTCGGTGCATAGTACGTTTGGTACTGCCACGAGTGGACCGAATGGATCTTGGTCAGCAGGCATGGAGTACGGCTGAGGTGGTATCGGCCGGGATTCATGATTGGGGGTTCCCCTGACACCACCCTCCTATTCTTTATTATTCTTCCACTCCCTGTCCTTCCCCTTACCTACTTACCCTTGGGACATTCACTATTCATTGCCACTTACTTGCAGCCCTATTGTTTTATATCTCGGCCACCCCTTATTGTTCTATTCTTTCCCACAATCTCACTCATTTATTGTCGGTTATATTTCATTGTCTTACTTTCATATTGTTCTATTATAGACTGCTGTGGACAATACCTCCACATGGTCTTCATACCTTATTCTTTTCTCCATGTCTTATGCCACCCTTATTCCACATTCTGCCTCTCAGCCTATATAAGTAGTGAATGCATGTACATAGTTCCTCAGTCTGAGTATCAACTAGGTTTATGCCTCCCTACTCTCCTCCTTCTGTTCAGAAGTCCCTACTTGGGCTGACACCCTTGGCATCCTCTCGAGTATCTTTTCTGTTATAAGTTAGTGGCACGTACAGGAGGCAGAGTACAATGCACAAGTACATTGAAGCCAAGTCACCCAGGACTTGGCTGGTTCTGACCATACAATCAGTAGTACCAAGGCCTGACAGTAAGACAATGAAATATGACTGATAATAAATGAGTAAGATTGTGGGAAAGAATAGAACAATAGGGGGTGGCCAAATATAAAACAATAGGGCCACGACCGAGTGGCAACAAATAGTGAATGTCCTGAGGGTAAACAGGCAAGGGGAAGGACAGGGAGTGGAAGAATAATAAAGAATAAGGGGGTGGGGTAGGGATAATGAACCAGATGATGAACCGAGTGTACCGAGCCAAGACTGCACACTGTGAGGGATGATATGGGTAAGGGTTGGTCGGTTGGTACTGTGTTATAGCCCATACCCTCAACAAACCCACACTAACCCCCACAACCACCCGCTTCCAAGACCTTCCGACCGAAAAGGACGAAAGACCTTTTCCGTGGATCCCGTCCCCGTCACGCCTGTCCGAGACACCGCGACCGAGACACCGTTCCCGAGTCCGCTCCCGACCGAGGACTCAATACTTTGATAACCAACGCGCAAGACTATCGCGTACCTCACTCCCTTGTTCTCTCTTTATATTAACCCCTTGTACTACCTTTCTCCTTGTTTTATGACCGGCTAAAGGATAGTACAAAGAGCGTTACATGTATATAGTCTCACAGTCGACTGGACTGTTCGCTAGTACAAATATCGAATTAGTTCCCCCCCCCAGTTTCCGATTCATTTCCGGTAAACTCTGCCTCCTTTCCGAAATTAGGGACAGACGATCGAGGAGGGCGCAACACATAAGTTGAAGCCAAGTCCCTTCGACCTCGAACACCTCAGTGACCGGATTGAACCATTCCGCGACCTACCCTAAATTCCCGGCGCTTCCGCCCCCCATCCGTAGTCCGTCCGACTCCCGCCTCAGCCCTCGGACCCATCACGGACCTTCACATCGACCGGATAACCCCTTCGGAAGTGCTAGCTAAGCGCCTGACACGCGGACTTAACATACTGCCAAGTAAATCAGAGCACAGTATTGTGGTTGTGACAGTCTACTATGTTCATTACTACATTATATCTGTGAGCATTGGGCAGTTCTACTACAAAATCCATGCTTATCATGTCTCATCATATCTCAGGGATTGGGAGCAGTTAGAGTTTGCCAGTAGGGCACTGCCTCTGGGCCTTTTTTTATAGGCACAAATGGCACATCTTAGTATATTTGCTGATGTACTAAGACATGTTTGGGAAATGAGTTCTAGGGTCTTTTAGCTGCTGGGATGGCCAGCTACCTTAGAGTCATGGTATTGGGCTACAATCTATTGTTGGAGGTCTCTCACATCTGGGATGTATTCCTTGCCTCAGAAGATTAACAACTTGTTGGTCTCAGCCTACTCAGCTAAAACCATTGGCCTTCCCCCACCTCTTGTAACTTCCATACCACCTCTGCTACCTCATCCTCTAACATTCCCTCTCCAAATGCCTTGCTCAAATATCAGGTTATCTCTCACTCCTCCCCTTCCAATGCAAGCCCTCCAAGTGCCTGCACTGTAAACAGTTTGGACAGAAGCAAGAACAGGCCACTGTGGTTGCCTACTCCCAAACCATGGTCCAGATGGCACAATAGGGTATCAGACTTTCCCATCATCACCCCAGGTCAGTGCTGTAAGTCAAAGTCAAAGGATGAGAGATAGAGTGACCAGCTGTCAGGCTCCGGGAATGCCGAGGAGTGGCCAAGTCCTGCAGGCCAGGAATAGTGGCATGGCTTCAACGTGCTCATGTATTGTGTCCTACTTCCCATGCATGCCACTGATTTGGGACAGAAGAGATACCTGGGAGGGTGCCAAGAATGTCGGCCCAGGTAAAGGACTTTAGACAGGAGGAGGGAGGACAAGAAGGCATAAACCTAGTTGATTTCCAGAATGAAGAAAAAGAACTAAATGTACCGAGCTGAGGCCACACACTGGTGAGGGATGATATGGGTAAGGGTTGGTTGGTCGGTACTGCCAAGTAAATCAGAGCATGGTATTGTGGGCTTTACGCCAGCAGGCCTGTTGTTAGTTTAGCGTTTTCAAAGACTGGAAGTACTCCAGGTTCTTGTGGTTGGTCCAAATCTCGATGTGGTTCCTTGCACCTTGAGCAAGTGTCTCCACTCTTGCCCAGATGATCATGAGCATTTCCTTGTCATGGATCTCATAATTCCTTTCTACTGGGGAGACTTTTTGAATAAAAGGTGATTGGGTGCCTGTTAGGTATCAGTAATGCCAATAGTGTGGGTGGGAATTGGCCAAGTCCTGCAGACCGATCAGGGTGGCTAGACTTCAACGTACTCATGTGTTTCACCCTGCTTTTCCATGAGTGCCACTAATATGGACAGAAGAAAGACCTGGGAGAATGCTGAGAGTGTTGGCCTGAGTAAGGGACTTCAGATGGGAGAAGGGAGGACTAGAAGATGTAAGCCAAGTCAATATTCAGAGTGAAGAACTATCTACATTCATTCGCTACTTATATAGGTTAAGAAGCGAGATGTGGAATAAGGAATGGAGAACAATAAGGTATGTAGAGCATGTGGAGGTATTGTCCACAATGATCAAGAATAGAATGAGGAATGTGGACGAGAATAGAACAATGAAAATAAGATAATAGAAATGTAGCCAAGAATAGAATAATAGAGAGTGACCAAATATAAAACAATAGGGTCATGGCTGAAGATAAAACAATGGTAAAATGTCCTGAAGTAGAATGGGTCAAGAAATAAGGAGTGGACAGGGCAGGATTAGTGGATAATGAGTGGAGAAGAGTGGATGAGGGATAGGAATAGGGAATGTGAATGATGAATGTGCCAAGCCAAGACCGACATACCAAGTGACATATGTGTGGATTGGTCACTTGTGCATAGGATTAGACTGATCATCTGGTTGGCACTGCTGAGTTACCAGATACTCAGTGCATGCACTTGACAGTGCCACTGTCAAGTACATGAGGCCAAGCCTCAGTTCACTCGGTAGTACTGACTGAATGACCCTCACCATTTAATCCCACACACTAGTGACAAGTCATTCCTCACTAGTATGTGGTCTCAGCTCAGTACATTCGATTCATTTCACTCCCTTCATCCCATACCCTATATTCTTGTTATTCTTCCATCCCCCATCCTTCCCTTTACCTGTTTCCCCTCAGGACATTTTGTTAAGGATTTGATATTCAGCCCAAACATCTTTTCTCCTGATTGTCAGGAGCCGGATTCTGACAGACTTCGGGACTGCCGAAGGGGGTTGTTGAAAAGGTC
>QLPG01007828.1:0-22347 GCA_003314385.1 Gomphus sp. MG54 | reverse complement strand
CCAATCTCTCCCTTCACCCTGAACACGACCTCACTTCATCACCAGCACAAAACTTTATAGTCGACCTGGACAAGTTGCACTAGCAACTTCGAACCAACATCCTCGATGCTCAACAAATGTACCAATCCTCAGCTGATGCCAAACAACTTCCATCTCCAGACTTTGCTATTGGCAGTCTCGCGTTTATCAAAGCCAAATTCCTCAGGACTACCTGTCCTGCGAAAAAACTAGCTGAGAAATTTTTGGGTCTATTTGAAATCATTGCACATCCCGGTACTCACTCTGTTACTCTAAAACTCCCAGGCTACATGAACGCAGTACATCCTGTATTCCATGTTTTAATGCTTGAGCCAGCCACTCCTAATCCAATTCCTAATCACATTCAACCACCTCTGCCCCCAGTCATAATCGACGGCAAACCCAAATTCAAGATATCTGAGATCCTGGACTCAAAAATTGATAATCGATGTACGGTATGCAGGCTGTTGTACTTAGTGCAGTGGGCAGGATATGAAGGCACAGATGAAGAAACTTCATGGCTCCTTGCAACAGAACTCAACCATGCTTCAGAAATTGTTCAAGACTTTCACAAGTTATATCCAGATAAACCTGGACCATTACCCATTCCATATGCACCTCGCAATTTCTCTTCTGTTCACTCTCGCTCATTCCATTCATTATCACTCTCGCATTTCAGTTCCGTTCACTCTGTCTTCAAGTTCAAAAAAAAAAAACCCTCAATTCCAATTCACTCATTTCAACTTGCAATTCAGCTTCTTCTTTCCATTTTCAACTTCAATCCTCAGTTTCCATTTCATCATTCCTTATTCCAATCCAACTCTTATTTCCGAAACCTCAATTCACGTTCAAGTCAAAAAATAATACAATTAAGTCACTTCTTATTCTACAAGCCTAATTCTACTTCACCATCTTCATCCAAGTCATCAAACACACTCCTCAGATTTCCAGGCCCCAACCAATGGGCCCAAGCCCCTCGAACCCTTGGCGGTTCAAATTCCATCTCTCTATCTTTCAACCTCTGATCTTGCAATTGCATATACAAGTCCCTAACCTCACCTTGCAATTCCTCGTTTGTCATTCAACTCTCCAACAGCTGGAACTTGTGGTCCACGACCTCCTTGCGAAGTTCTTTAACAGATACTTGCAATGATAGGAGGGCAGAGGTCAATGCAATAACCAGAGAGGGCACAGGAGGTGCAGGTGGCAGGGCTCTGGGAGGTAGAGGCATGACCGCAGGAGGTGGTGAGGGAGGAGGTGGAGGGGATGGCATAGGAGGTGGTAGAGGAGGTGGAGGAGGAGGTGGCGGCATAAGAGGGACTGAGGATGGTGACAAAATGGTGATCTGTGGCATCTGTGCCACAGAGGGTGGAGGAGATGATTCTTGAGGAGGATTAGGCAGTGGAGGAGGCAGTGGTGAGTGAGGGTCAGGGAGAAAGAGAGGTGTATGTGCCCTGGGTTCCAACCTCGGCATTTTCAAGGGACCTGCACCATCATCACCATGTTCTTCTTCTGGCATACCTTCCCTTGTTCGCTTTTTCGACCTTGGACTTCCCTCATCCTCGGGATTCTGCTCCCTAACCTTTCCCTTGCCTTTCCTCTTACTCATACCATGGCCTCTCATTGATGGTGCAACCCACACCCCTCTTACCATACCACATGCATGCACCCAAGTCCAAATCTAAGTCCCATTTCCTCAGGCACGTGTTGCCTCACTTTTTGCAGTGACTACACAGCTTCTTGATGATAAAGCCACGAGACCAGGGTGTACAGTCATCCTGCTCACCCAACCTCACCTTTCGATAAAACACACTGTTGGCATCACCCTCATCATTCCTCATCTGAAGATGAGCATACTACAAAAACCAAATCAGTTAAATATCAATTTGGAGGCAACCCTTTACTCACCTTCACACTTTTCGAATTTGCTCCTTTGTTCCAGGGCTCTTGCACATCAATGTGCTCTTGTTCGAGTAGCACCTGGCTGCTGTCAGGGGACAACCCTCTCTAAACTCCGATCCAACTCCAAAATCCTATTTCAAACTCGGATCAACTCCGAGGCTAAGATACCCAAGTCCAAAGGGACTGCCAAGCGGAAACAGGAGTGACCTTAAAACATGGTGACTAGAACCCGAAGTAAGCGCTCGAAGAACTAAGTACCAGGAAGTTGGCTCTACAGACTCCAATGTATTGATTTATAAACTAGTGCACAGACCACTTATATAAAGAGTATAAAAGGAGTTCACCAGCAGCGGGATCCTTAGACTTTCCTCTTTGGATTCCCACTGCTTAGGTGAGATCCCCACATATATCTAAATAGTAGTAATTAAAAACCTTTGGATTCCCCCTGCTTAGCTCGCCTCTGAGATATACCTCAGAGCTATAAGAGGGTTGCCCTAACAGCAGGAAAGTCTCTCCAATAAGGACCGAGAGCCGTGTTGTAGCATAGTCATAGGTGGCTTTGGACTCAACCGAAGTGACTCGGAGAGTACCAACTCCTGGGCATACCAAACACCGGACTCTCCCTCCTCTATAACCGAAGCCACAGGTATCCCTACTATTCTCACCCCCAGCATGGATGCCAAAGAGCGGTTGTAGAGGTTAGAACAAGAATTGGCGGAAAACCGAGTGGCAAATGCAATGATAAGCGAAGCCCTTAGGGCAATCATGACCAAATTAAACAACTCCAAAGACTTAGAAGATGACCCAACACCGAGTATACATTTTTCGGACCCTTGGAGTGTCGTCACCCCACAGGCAACTCCAGAATTCAGCCTGCCTCTCCAACAGACTTTGATGGAGACAGAGAAAAAGGGAGAGCCTTCCTCAACTCCTGTAACATCTACTTCGCAATATGCGGAGACCAGTTCCCTAACAGTCAAGCTCAGATACATTGGGCCCTCTCCTACTTCAAATCTGATAGAGCAGCCCGATTTGCAAACAAAATACTCCGAAACGAGAGAAACGGACATCCCCACTATTCAGACTGGAAGGGCTTCGAATCGGACTTTGTAAGAAACTTCTGTCCGAAGAACAAACAGCTCTCTGCCCTTACAAGGCTTGAAGGGACAGGATGGCACCAAGGAAGAGACTCGGTAGAAGAGTACATTGACCGATTCATGGAACTGATAGACCTTGAGGAATACCATGATGACAAAATTATCATGATCAAGTTCTGCCGAGGACTTGAACCAGGTATACAGACAAAAGTTGCCCTCTTAGGAAGTGGGACGCTGAGCTTTGATGACCCAGAGGGATGGTATGAGGCAGCACAGAGGGTTGCTTGGGACCAAGAGGCCAACGAAGCATTCTTGGACACCCATTGCAGCCAACCCCGGACTTCCACCCGCTTGAATGGTATAACTCTCAAACCAGCTCCAGGAGCACTGAGAATGTCTATGTTGTCCCCGCGTATCCCAGAACCCTTCAGATGAAACCTGGCACCTTCACCAACTATGCTAAAGGAAACACCAACACCAATGGAGGTAGATCGGGCTCAAGCAAGAGAGGCTGTCATCAAAGTTTGTCACTGGTGCAAGAAGCCTGGCCACTACATATGGGACTGCCCACTATCCTTTGACATCCAAACAATGAGCGTGGAAGAAAAACTGGAGCTGCTACCAGAAATTCTGAACCTGGCACAAAGATCAGAAGTAATGAAAAACTTGGAGGAGGTCGAAGGATCAGAAGAAGAAAAGGAAAGAGAGGATTTTGGACTCGGCAGTGGGTGAAATGTGTGCCCCTGCTGCCTGTACATAATAGATTCTCATGTTTGAAAGAGGAGAGTGATAAGTGTGAAAATCTAAACAGTTATGGTTCAGTCCTTTGTGATAAAGGCTCATTGATTGTGTGAAATCTACCTAAACAGTTATGGCTAAGTAAAGAAAGTAAGTCTGTGTCAACATGCATCTAAAACTAAACATACTCACTTCAGTCCTTTGTGATAAAGGCTGAAGTGTCGGAAAGTGAAATATAAACTATATATGTCCTGACTGAGAATTCTCACGCTAAAATATAGCCTCAAGTCAAACATTAGAAAAGATAAAATAAAAGGGAAATATGAATGTTCAGAATGATACTGTCCTTCATGTCTGAAGCTTCACAATAAGATCTCTGCATGTCCCTTCCCCAAAGAATGACCATCTAAAGACGCACAAACATCAGAGACTCCATCAAAACATACTTGGACAAAGCTCTGAAAATGGGAGAAACGACTTCCGAAAAAATATGTGGTTGCCACCACTCCAAGTCCAAAATCTCTGATCATCAAGGTAGAAATTCAGACAACAGATACAGCAGAAATCAAGTCTGGACCCGCTCTCGTAGACTGTGGGGCCACAGGACAGTTCATGGACTGAGGATACATAGAATGACATCACCTGACCACTCAGAAGCTGCAAAGGGCCATCCCGGCCTACAACATGGATGGATCACCGAACGAAGCCAGAGCCATCAGAGAAGTCATTGATGTGATCCTCCAAGTAGATGGACATATGGAGCGTACCACCTTTGCAGTCACCAACCTGGGAAAGCAAGACCTTATCCTGGGCTTCACCTGGCTGGAAGAGCACAACCCCGAGATTGACTGGCAAACTCAGAAGGTCAGCATGAGCTGATGTCCAGAAAAGTGTCACGCCTGCCGAGCAGAGGTGCGAGATGAGCACAAGAAGGAGCAGGAGCTGAGGAAACAGATCCAAGCGTGTCAAAGTGGCCCATTTCCAAAGCTCCTGGAAGAAGAGGACTCAGAGGAGGAAGGGGAAGAAACAGATGACAGGAGTGATGAGGAGGGGGACCCACTGGATGATCTAGAACCTGGGGACAGAGTGATGCAACTCCAGTTTGAGGTCTGGACAGATCACAAAAATCTGGAATACTTCCAAACTTCAAAAAAGCTGAACCAAAGACAGGCTTGATGGTCCCTCTTCCTGTCCTGTTTTGACTTTACACTCCATCACCGACCAGGGCAAAGTATGGGCAAGGCAGATGTACTCTCCAGGAGATCAGACCATGGGTCAGGATCGGAGGATAATGAGGATGTGATCCTCCTCCGACCGGAACTGTTTGCAATCTGAGCCCTGGAGGGTGTTGTGGCAATTGGAGAAGAAAGAGATATCCTGCTGGATATACGATCGAAGCTTCAGACCTCGGACATGGAAGATCTGATAGCCAAGGCTATCGTAGAACTCTGACGAGGGCATGACAAATCTGTATGATCTGCCAAATGGATGGAATGAGACGGTCTCCTACATTTCTGAGGGAGAATCTATGTCCCAAACGATCCGGACCTTCAGAGATGCATTGTTTCTCAGCACCATGACACACAAATAGCTGAACATGCAGGCAGATGGAAAACACTGGAGATGATCTCCAGGAACTACTGGTGGCCCCAGATGTCACGATACATAGGATAGTATGTAAAAACTTGCAACTCTTGCATACAGACCAAAATTTGGAGACAATGCCCGATAGGAGAGCTGGAACCACTCCCCATCCCTGAAACTCGGTAGGACACTATCAGCGTGGATTTTATAGTGGAGTTGCCAGATGCCCATGGACATGATGCAGTCATGAATGTGGTCGATTCAGTGAGCAAAAGAGCCCACTTCTTCCCCACAAACACTACCATCACAGCATTGGGAGCCGCATGACTCTATCTAACACACGTGTGGAAGTTGCACAGACTTCCAAAACAAGTTGTCTCAGACCGAGGACCTCAGTTTATCTTGGAGTTCACCCGCAAACTCTACCGACTCCTGGGAATCAAGCTTGCCCCACGGATGGGCTTTGAGCCGCAACAGCCGAGATCACAAACAGAAACAGTAAATGAGTTCAAAGACCGAATGGAGCAATCACTAGAGGAGGCGAGGTCGGCACTGGCAAAAGCAAAAGATGATATGGCATGATATTACAACCAACGCCAAACCCCAGCACCGGAGTTCCGAGAAGGAGATCGAGTATATCTAGATGCTTCGGACATCTGAACAAAACGACCCTCGCAGAAGTTGAGCCACTGATATTTAGGACCTTATACCATTCAATGAAAGGTGGGGAAACATGCCTATAGACTCCAACTTCTGCAATCCTTATCTCAGCTTCACCCCATCTTCAATGTGATCAAACTCCTTCCGGCCCTGGAAGATCCGATTCCAGGTCAGAGATCCGAACCACTGCCACTGCCAGAGTTGGTAGAAGGAGAGGAGCATTACAAAGTAGAGAGGGTGCTAGACAGTCGCCTAATGTGAGGAGGACTCTACTTCCTAGTCAAATGGCAGGGATATGGATATGAGGAGAATACATGGGTAAAGGAAAATGACATGAATGCACCCACTAACATACAAGAGTTCTACCTGCAACATCCAGGAGCACCTCGGAGGATCCAAACAATGGCCTTTGAATCCCTATCATTCTGTGCCACGAGGACACAGCACTCTAGAAGGGGGGGTGATATCAGGGGACGACCCTCTCTAAACTCCGATCCAACTTTGAAATCCTATTTCAGACTCCAATCAACTCCGAGGCTAAGATACCCAAGTCCAAAGGGACCGCCGAGTGGAAACAGGAGTGACCTTAAAACATGGTGACTAGAACCCGGAGTAAGTGCTCAAAGAACTAAGTACCAGGAAGTTGGCTCTACAGACTCCGATGTATTGATTTATAAACTAGTGCACAGACCACTTACATAAAGAGTATAAAAGGGGTTCACCAGCAGCGGGATCCTTAGACTTTCCTCTTTGGATTCCCCCTGCTTAGGTGAGATCCCCACATGTATCTAAATAGTAGTAATTAAAAACCTTTGGATTCCCCCTGCTTAGCTCGCCTCTGAGATATACCTTGGGGCTGTAAGAGGGTTGCCCTAACAGCTACGCTCGATGGTAGACGATGAGGGGGACAGGACAGTGGCAGGGAGGTTGTTCTCACCTCGGAGATAGGTGGTGATGGGCAAGGGGTAGAGACCCATTAGCTTCTGCATGTAGGCAGGGTTGATGTAAGCATCCTCCATTGGCAATGTCGACGAATGGATACCCCCCAAACCCCCTCACGACTCTCTTATACATTTTCACATTTCCAAACTCCAACAGGGCCACAGTTCTAGAACTTCATTTCTGTGGCCTCATGGGACTCAGCCATAAGGGGGAGATACTGTCAGGAACCATATGCCGGCATGCCTGACTATTCATTTCAGCCCACTCAGCCCAACTCCACTCTTGCTCGCTATTCAACGTAATGCCCTCAGCCCATGGACTATATGCACCTCGTGTATCTGTCTTGGCATCACATGCTCCTGTCAATTCACTCCACTCATTTACGTCACACTCCATATGCTCACTATTCCATTCTGTCTTCATTTACATTTAATATCCTTTCATTTACGTTCTGTTCCATTTTCATTTATTTGCAATTCCACTCAGTCTCTTATATCTGATCTGCTATTACGTTCCTTAGGGTAACACCATTGGGAATCGGAGTGACATGTCACTCCACAATGTCACAGAGGAGATCATTATTTGAGACATAGTATTTCTGTTCTCGCTTTTCACGATCCTTGGTGTTCTCATTCTATTATAGGAATCTATTCGACTCCTAGTAGATTAGAAAGTAGTATAAAAGATCTTATACTCATAGTTCAGACTTCAGTCAGAAAATCAACCTTGATTTCGACTAAGGTTCTTCTGTTCATTTCTGTCTGTCTCACCTTTATGAAATTGGAGACCATGTGGTCTAGTGGGCACAACATATAACCTTGAAGCCAAGCCCCATTCAGAGCCTCGCCATTGCCTCACCTTTGGGAGATTATTAATATTACGATTATGTCCTTTTTCTACGATCGTAACAAATACCCAGTCAATCAATGGATTGTAGTGGGTGAGCCAGTTGAAGCCAAGTACTGCGGAGCTACTGCCATCCAATGTTGTCATGTAGAAAGTGACGTTCTGAAGTTCGCTGGTCGGAAATTGGATTGGAATTGTAGTAGTCTGAGTAATGACAGAATTAGTAGAACCGTCAAATAATTTCAACAGAATAGTAGGAACTGAATTAGTAGGCAAAGAATATTTTTGCACAACTTATGATTCAATAAAGCAGTCTGAAGAACCACAATCTAAGAGCATAACAAGAGGAAGTTTGGAAATAAGAGAACAAGACAGATTAAGTATAAGCGAAGTTTTCAAAGTTTCAGAAGTAGAATATATGCAAGAAATAGGAGAAATAGGAGAAAGGGTATTCAAGAATAGCACATGAGAGAGGCTAATGCAATCCTCAGCTTGTGTATTTCTAAGGTTGCAGCTCATTTTTTTGACTCCATCACCGTGTTGTCTTCGGCCTTGGTGTCAGATGTGTGTTAAATCCACATGTTGGCGCTTAGCTAGAGACTTCTGGAAGGGTTTTCAGAGGGTTCCGAAAGGTTTCTGAAGGGGGAATTTGTATTCCAAGGGTGGGGGTGGAGGATTGGAATTGGGATCGGAATCGGAGCGGACAGAAGTCGGGAACACCGGGGGTCTTGGGACTGTTCACGGTATAGGGTGGTACGGGTGGTTTGAGGTCGCAGGGACTTGGCTTCAACTTGTGTGTTGCGCCCTCCTCGATCGTCTGTCCATCGGAAACTACGATGCAGTATTAAGTCAATATTCATACTGGCGAATAGTCCAGTTGACTGGTGACTTATATACATGTATCTAGTTCTTGTACTATCTTTTACCGAGTAAAGACAAGGGGGGGAAGAGAGTCCAAGGGGCAATATAAAACAAAGAACAAGGAGTGAGGTACGCAATGATCATGCACGTCGTCTATCAAAGAAGCGGAACCTTGACTTTGGAGTCTTTGGAGGTTCGGAAGTGTGGACCTCGGAATATCTATCGGACATCTGGAAATCGGTTATTCAGACTTTGAGCGATCGGAAAGGTCCCAGAAATGGCACGGGTGGTTGTGGGGTTTAATGTGGGTTTGTTTGGTGGCATGGGCCATAACAATGTGCTGTCCTTGGTCATGCATGCCTTCGTTGTTTTCTTATTGTTGGAGTTGTTGGATTTGTTGTTAGAAGAAGAGGTCGATGAGGATTGGGAATTGGATTTGGGGCAGTCATTGACCATGTGACCTTTTGAAGCACACAATAGACAAAGTCCCACATCGATTCACCTTTGACATTCTTCAGGCAATAGCTTACCATCTTTTCCAAGCTTGGATGAAATGTCGTTAGTGTTGTTGTTATTGTTGGAAGACTTATTGTTGCCATTCTTCTTCCCCCCTTTCTTACTCCTCTTGTTGTTTGAGTTGTTGGAATTGGAGGAAGACTAGTGGTGGTTGTTGTTGGAGTTGGATTTGGACAAGGACCTGTTTGGTTTTGCAGGCATTCCAAAGTTGTCAAACTCCTTGCCTTCCCAATATCTGCTGTCGATCTCAAGTGAATATTGTCTGAGTTTAGCGAGAGTTTTGAAACAAGGGAAGTTAAGGAGGCTGTCCTTGATACATCTGGCCAACCCCTTGTACGCCACATGTGCAAGGGTGGCGTCGTTCCACTGGGTGCAAGTGGAGGCTCTGGCGAAGTCAATAAAGTTTCGTGTCACACGATGGTTATCCTTCATAACTATCTTGCCGAGCTCAATTTCTGCTTGTACAGCATTGTTGAATGACCAAAGTTGGTCTCAAGCTCTTGATGAAAGTCCCTCCAAACCTTAAGCCAGCTAGGCTCAGGCTGGATTTCGCCTAGAATTGTGGGTTTGGAGTACTGGAGTGTGGGGCCTGTGAGGTATAAGATGGCATATTAGACCTTCAATGCATCCATCAAGAATGCAGATGGACAGTCTCAAAAGTTCAGCATGCATTGTAAGAAGAATGTGCAAAGCTTAGCTTGGTCGGTACTATTGTAAACCTCAGGCTTGCAAACCTTGGCATGATGACCAGGGTTGGGATTAGATCTAGGGGGCTGTTGGGCTAATCGATCGACAAGTGCCTTGACAATTTTGTCTGAACTAGAAGTGGAATTAAGAGTCGGATTGGAATTAAGAGTCAGATTAGGATTAGTAACATGAGTGGGGTTCAGATTTGCAACTTGGACAGGGTTTGGATTTGGCTCATCGTCGTCGTTGTCATTAATTGGATTTTCTTCATCATCATCCTCGAGTTCAGGAGGAGCATTCCCTCCTAACAGGCCAGCTTTGTGAATGAAGGTTGTTCTGACAGCCATCGAAGTGAGGAAATCTCATGCAACTGACTTGGGACTTCTACGATGAAAGGTAAATTGTGAGTGGGGGATCGGGTATTCATGATGGTCATGATATGTGAAGATGATGTGCAATCAAGTGTGGAAGTCAGATAATACTGTTACGATGTAGAAAAAGGATGTAATCATAATATTATTGATCTCCCAAAGATGAGCAATGGTGAGGTTCAGAATGGGGCTTGGCTTCAATGTTATGCATTGCTTCCACTAGATCGCACGGTCCTCAATTTCGTAAAGGCAAGACAGAGAGAAGATGAACAGAAGAACCTTAGTTGAAATCAAGGTTGATTTTCTGACTGAAGACTGAACTACTGAAGTACAAGATCTTTATACTACTTTCAAATCTACTAGGAGTCGAATAGATTCCTATAATAGAATGAGAAAGCCGAGGATCGTGAAAAGCGAGAACACAAATACTACGCCTCAAATAATGATCTCCTCCATGACATTGGGGAGTGACATGTCACTCCGATTCCCATGGAGTTACCCTAAGGAACATAATAGCGGATCAAATATAAGAGACTGAGCGGAATTGTGAATAAATGAAAATAGAACAGAATGTAAATGAAAGGATATTAAATGTAAATGAAGATGGAATGGAATAGCAAGCATATGGAGTGTGATGTAAATGAGTGGAGTGAATTGACAGGAGCATGTAGTGCCAAGACAGATACATGAGGTGCATATAGTCTATGGACACAGGGCATATAGTTAGATAGGTGAGCAAGGGTGGAGTTAGGCTGAGCAGGCTGAAATGAATAGTTGGGTATGCCAGTGTATGATTCCTAACATCTGCCATCATAAGACCCTTGGGTGATAGGATATATCTGAGGTATTCGATGGATGTTTGGTAGAAGGAACATTTGTCTTCTCCGGCATAAAGGTTGTGTTTGCGTAATCATCGAAGAACTTCACGAATGTGTTTGATATGCAAGGATTCATTGTTGGAATAGATGAGGATGTTGTCCAAATAGACGATGGTGCAATTGTCTAATAGATCGCCAAAAATGTTATTCATGAAGTGCTGAAATGCAGCAGGGGTGTTAGAAAGACCAAAAGGCATGACAAGCCACTCAAAGGATCCATAACATGTCCTAAAGGCTGTCTTCCATTTGTCCCTTTCTGCAATTCGAATGAGATGATAGGCATGTCTGAGGTCAATTTTAGTGTATATACAAGCTTTCTTGGGGGCATCTAAGAGGTCGGAAATAAGGGGAAGTGGATAACGGTCCTTCTTCATAATTATATTTAGACTGCAAAAGTCTATGCAGAGTCACAGGGAGCCGTCCTTCTTGCATACGCCGTCCTTCTTGCATACGAATAGTACTAGGGCACCATGTGACAAACGTGAGGGTCAAATGAAGCCCATATTCAGATGTTCATCAATGAAATCTCATAGTGATTGGAGTTTGGATACTGAGAGGGAATAAATGGGACCAAGAGGGGGCAAAGTGCCATCCTCGAGGTTGATCTTGAGGTTGTAAGGTCTATGAGGTGCTAGTGTATTACAGCGCTGTTTACTAAAGACATCAGCGAAGTCATGATAGAATTCTGGAACATGCTGTTTAATGCTATCCAGGTTGTCAGAAGAGTCGACTATAGTGGAGCCTCAAGTGTATTTGTCAAGATCTGTGAGGTCGAGTTGAAAGGCTTGCGAACCTTCTAGTTTGCAGATGTGTCAAGCATCGGTTACTGACAGACTTCAGTACTGCCGAGGGGTGTTGTCGAAAGGTCGGGCAGACTATGGCCAAGTCCTGCAGGCCAAGAGTAGTGGCGTTGGCTTCAATGTACTCGTGCATTGCACCCTACTTGCCGTGCGTGCCACTGTATTTGCAACAGACAGATA
Source organism: Gomphus sp. MG54 (assembly GCA_003314385.1). NCBI lineage: Eukaryota > Fungi > Basidiomycota > Agaricomycetes > Gomphales > Gomphaceae > Gomphus > Gomphus sp. MG54. The sequence continues at coordinate 10,267 of QLPG01007828.1, read as the reverse complement.
CTCGGGGGGATGCTGAGGATACTGGCCCGAGTCAAGGACTTAACAGAGGAGAAGAAGGTAGAAGGGCCTAAGCCTAGTCGATACCCAGAATGAAAAAATATGTACATGCATGTCCTACTTATATAGGTTAAGAAGCGACATGTGAAATAAGGAATGTGGAACAATAAGGTATGCAGAGCATGTGGTTATTGTCCACAATGAATAAAATTAGAATAAGGAATGCAACACGGGGATAGAACAATAAAAGACAGGATAATAGAATGTGCCCGAAGATAGGACAATAGGAGGTGCCAGACTATAAGACAAGGCTTGTAACTGAGGATAGTACAAGGACAGGAAGTCCCGAGGTGAAAAGGGCCGAGGGGTGGGGACAGGGAGTGTGGATGGTGGACGTGCCGAGCTGAAACCGTCGTACCAAGTGTCATGCATGCAACGTGGATACTTGGTCGTGGATATAGGATGATTGCTCGGTCGGCAATACCGAATAGATGTGTCTCGGTACGGTACTTGACAAGATGCAAACAAACACCTCTGCATTAACTAGGGCTATCAGCGGTGCCTCCAACTTCAGAGATGGTGACAGATTGCTTGGAAGTGAGGTGCTGGACTGTGAAGCAGTAGTTGAGGCCTGAGGTGTTGGAGTGGTGGTTGGTTCTGTAGACTTGAAGGTTATACTGCCTAATACCCAGTCAATTGATGGATTGTAGCAGGTGATCCAGTTGAAGCCAAGTACTGTGGAGCAACTGCCGTCCAATGATGTTATGTAGAAAGTAACATTCTGAAGTTCGCCAGTCAGAAATCAGATAGGAATCGTAGTGGTCTGAGTAATGACAGAATTAGTAGAACCATCAAATAATTTCAACGGAATAGCAGGAACTGAATTAGTAGGCAAAGAATATTTTTGCACAACTCGTGATTCAATAAAGCAGTCTGAAGAACCACAATATAAGAGCATAACAAGAGGAAGTTCAGAAATAAGAGAACAAGACAGATTAAGTATTAGAGAAGTTTTCGAAATTTCAGAAGTAGAAGATACGCGAGAAATAGGAGAAAGGGCATTCAAAAATAGCATGTGAGAGAGGCTAATGCAATCCTCAGCTTGTGCATTTCCAAGGTTACAGCTCATTTTTTTAACTCCATCGCCGTGTTGTCCCTGGCATTGGTGTCAGATGTGCTTGCCTTGGTCGCACATGCTTTTGTCATTTTTTTGTTGTTGGTGTTGTTGGATTTGTTGTTAGAAGAAGAAGTTGTTGTGATTAGGATAAGCAAAAATACATCATATGCATTACCTTTTCGGAAACTCACATTCCCTTGAGCCTATAAAAATTATCAAAACAATAATGCCAATGCCTGCAAATATTTTCACGATTTTCCCGCATTTATTCAACGATCCGGAGGCGTATACATTCACTCGAAGTTATCAATCAACGCCGATTTCATCAATATTCGATATTTTCGACTACTTTCCTCGACGACATTATCTACAATTCATCATTCGGTTTTATTGAATTTTCTCTCCATTTTACTGAGTTCATATTCGACTTCTATTGCTTTCCCATCCTGGTGTTCACCTCAGTAAGGCGCCTAAGTGGAGGCATAGGCGATCACGTGAGGTCACGAGGTATTGTCACGCGTCACAGAAGTGTAACGAAGAATGGAGTATGAAGAATATAATAGATTATTATGGCATTTAATACTGGCTATTTGTTAAGTCCGCATGTCAGGCGCTTAGCTAGTACTTCCGAAGGGGTTATCCGGGCTATTGCGAAGGTCCGTAACGGGGCCGAAGACAGAGATGGAAGTCGGATGGACTACGGACGGGGACGGAGGTGCCGGAAGCTTAGGGTAGGTCGCGGAATAGATCAATCTGGTCACTGAGGTGTTCGAGGTCGAAGGGACTTGGCTTCAACTTATGTGTTGCGCCCTCCTCGATCGTCTGTCCCTAATTTCAGAAAGGAGGCGGGAGTTTACCGGAAATGAATCGGAAACTGGTGGGAGACTAAATCGATATTCGTACTAGCGAACAGTCCAGTCGACTATGAGACTATATACATGTAACGCTCTTTGTACTATCTTTAGCCGGTCATAAAACAAGGAGAAAGGTAGTACAAGGGGTTAATATAAAAGAGGGAACAAGGGAGTGAGGTACACAATAGTCTTGCGCGTCGGTTATCAAAGTATTGAGTCCTTGGTCGGGAGCGGGCTCGGGAACGGTGTCTCGGTCAGACACGGGAACGCGGTGTCTCGGACGGGCGTTACGGGGATGGGATCCACGGAAACCGTCTTTCATCCTTTCGGTCGGAGGTCTCGGAAGCGAGTGATTGTGGGGGTTAGTGTGGGTTTGTTGAGGGCATGGGCTATAACAGTATCCCCCCACTAGGACCGAGCCCTCGAGGTCCTAAGCTTGGGGTGTCGAGTTTAATGGGCGACAATACAGACAGATATTACTGTGGGAGTTTTTTCTTTGATCCTTGGGCCAGATGCTAATCGATAAGCGCCAGAGGTCCTGTGACTATAAGAGGGATGCTTTGCAGGTTATTTTGGGGGTTCATTCCTTTTAGAGAGAAGGAATTGGAAATGTCGGGGGCTTCTCGGGACCTTTCTCGTGTTCCCTTATATGAGGCCGGGGGCATGCGAATCGATCTTCGCCTCCTTGAGTCCATTGGTGATGACTTGGAGAGCTTGTGGTTCCGCGCCGTACGGCTTCGTGGGGATTATGGTACGTTTGTCCGACTCGTTTCCTTCCTTTCTCTGACTCTTGTAGTAAACTACCTCCGGAACCCATCGTCCTTCGCGGGACATCCTGTCCGGCTCCTGGGGCGGGTTGTTCTTCCTGATGGATCGGTGGAGCGGTTTAGTAGTGCGGAGGTCCTCGCTCGTTTCTCCGCCTACTTGGATCGGGTGGAGCAGGCCCACTATGACCTGACACATTTCCTGGGTCTCCTCCAGCAGTATTTTTGATGTCTGCATCAAGTCTCACGCAGTCTTGGGAATCCCTCGGTGAACCTCAGGCGTCTGAACGCCATTCGAGATTCCATGGCATCCTTCGTGGTGGAGGATTTGGAGGGGCTCCGTATTGGTTCCATTCTCCTCCGATGGGAGGATCCGTAGTCGTCCTTTGGGGGTCGAGGGGGGAAAGGGTTGGGTCGTTCGGTCATTGCCCCGGGAGTTCTGGTTTGACAGAGTAGGGCTCTGTTTTATCCTGTATTTCCGGGGTGCTGTTGTCGTGAATGCATTGTTTTCTTGGAAGAACGGCTGGGGGTGGTGGAAAATCGGTAGTTGCTGCTGTTAGTCTAGCGGGTTTCCTTTTTTTCTTCCTTCTACAGTGTGGATCTTGTTTCGTGGTTGTGGTTGTGGTAGTCATGTCCTGTCGCTGGGACAGGGTTGGGAACTCGGGGGTGTCCTGCAAAATGTGAGTTCGGTCGTAATCGTGTCAAGGTTTAGTGATTCAACATGTTGTCAACAAAGGTCTGGTTAAACAAGATGTCTACGGGTGGTGCCGTTGTCTAAGGGACGGTACGGTATTTTGCGAGGGTCAGGGTTCTTCCTAATCGGGGCTTTCGGAGGGTCGTGTTGAGCGCTGAGTGAATACTGCCTGTCAATCGTTGGATTGCAGTGGGTGAGCGTGTGGTGTCTGGTAGCTAAAGTTGACGAATTTCAGAGGGTCACGGTCGAAACTTATCGACAGGTGGTCACGGGTGTTCGGGAGGGTCGGATGGTCGGAGTGTTTCCGCCTAGGGGTTGAAGTCCTTATTGACGATGGTCACGGGGGGTCATAATCCTGAAAGGTTGGATGCGTTGTTTAGTTTTGTTTCTTATTCGAAGGGGTGTTGCTGTTCTTGTGGTGTAAGTCTTCCGTCTTTCCCTAATTTGGACGGAAATCTGTGGTAGTCCTGCTACTGAGCGGGGTCGCGGGTTGGCCTTCATTGGCCGTCTTATTGCCCGTTTTAGGGGCCAAATGTGTGGTCGTGGGGGCACTTCTTCTGTCGTAGGGGTGGTCGAAGTTCCGGGTGGGAGGTTAGCCGATTGGAGTCTGCTACATTTTCATGATGCGCTGGTTACTGCGCATGTGGAGGGTCTCGAGGTCTGTTTCGGCTTCTCCTTCGGGGTCATTGGGATCGAGGTTGGTTTTGAGTTTGCTTACGAACTCCTCGTGGTCATGGAGCCAGTCTGGCTCGTCGGGGGTGGAACGGATTGGATTAGGCCAGTCCAGCGTGGTATCGGTCAGGTGCGACAGTATACGGGTTGCTTTGACACTCTTGGTGTCGTAGGCGTTGGGGCGGTCACGGAAGTTCAGTTTATGCCGCGCTAGGAGGGCTTGTGGTTTCCTTGGGTTGGATCCATCGAGGGTATCCGGATCCTGAGTCTCGGAGGCGCGGAGAGCTGATCTTCTGGGGCTGGCTAAGTTACTCGCCAGTGTGACGGGGGTCTGGGTGGTATGGGTCACAGCGTGGGGTCCCAGGGTGGGGAGTGGTACATAGGGAGGGGGCGTCGACGAGTCTGTAGGCGCTGCTGTGGGTGGTCCTGGACTGGACTGTGTCTCCGGTGGTGATGATGGTTGAATTGCCGGGGGGTGGTTCACGGAGAACGGGTTAGTTAAGTTCGAATGCGGTGTTGATCTGCGTTCGAAGGTCTGGGGTCGGAGGGGTGTTCCGGGGGGTGAGCTGGGGTCTGAGGCATCTGGAAGCTTGTTTTGGGATCGGGCAGTCCACAGGGGACGGGTGTGCGGCTGGCAGACGCCTGAGTGATTATCTGCATGGCTTGTGAACGTGGTTGGCCTCATGCTTAATGACGATCAGGAGTGTGAGTATGAATATACTGTTAAGTCCGCATGTCAGGCGCTTAGCTAGTACTTCCAAAGGGGTTATCCAGGCTATTGCGAAGGTCCGTAACGGGGCCAAAGACCGAGACGGAAGTCGGACGGACTACGGACGGGGACGGAGGCGCTGGAAGCTTAGGGTAGGTCGCGGAATAGATCAATCTGGTCACTGAGGTGTTCGAGGTCGAAGGGACTTGGCTTCAACTTATGTGTTGCGCCCTCCTCGATCGTCTGTCCCTAATTTCGGAAAGGAGGCGGGAGTTTACCGGAAATGAATCGGAAACTGGTGGGAGACTAAATCGATATTCGTACTAGCGAACAGTCCAGTCGACTATGAGACTATATACATGTAACGCTCTTTGTACTATCTTTAGCCGGTCATAAAACAAGGAGAAAGGTAGTACAAGGGGTTAATATAAAAGAGGGAACAAGGGAGTGAGGTACACAATAGTCTTGCACGTCGGTTATCAAAGTATTGAGTCCTCGGTCGGGAGCGGGCTCGGGAACAGTGTCTCGGTCGGACATGGGAACGCGGTGTCTCGGACGGGCATGACGGGGACGGGATCCACGGAAACCGTCTTTCGTCCTTTCGGTCGGAGGTCTCGGAAGCGAGTGATTGTGGGGGTTAGTGTGGGTTTGTTGAGGGCATGGGCTATAACACTATTACTTGCCATAAGGATCTATTATTGTGTGTGGAAGAATGAAATTGATTTCGCTGCGTGACACTTTTATATTCAAGAATTTATATTGACCGCTCAAAAGTCGTCGAGCGCTTATACATCGATGTCCAATAAATCAATCATCCATCGACAAAGGATCCAAATATTATCATTCCAATACGACAATTCTTAATTCCGTATCACCATTTATTTCCATTCACACCGAACAAGATAAAATCAGCGATTCTATTCACTTCACTCAAAATTGTAGTAGCGAGGTGCCCAACGCTACTCAAGCATTGTAGGACCAGCAGAGGCTTGGCCAGCCACCGCCCTTATCAAATATATTGTTCTTGAAATGAAGAAGCTATAAGTGTGTACATTATCATTTTCTATTTTCGTTTTTCTGCCCCAACACTTGTAAAACATATTTGCCTGCCTGATGTCATGTATGATACTAAAAACTCCTGTATATTGTTTCACATTCAATTTCCGCCAGTATTTTGTATAGTATATAGTCCATGATTTGTAGTTGAAAAACAGACCAGATTTTCCATTATAATTATCATCAGAAAAAATATCAAAAATCATTTCTTCAATTACTCTGTCTAAATTGGCAGAGATATTTTCATTCACACCTATTTCATTTATCTCCCGGCTCTTGATCTTGTCAGATTAAGAGTCTCAAACGACTCTACAAAATGACTACCACTGCTGCTCCGACTCCTACAGCTTCTACTCTGTTTTTACACGATGTTCACAAGTTCCGAGAGATTCGACCCAAGTTAGAATGAGATAATTGGGTGACGTGGAAGATGGAAATTATAGCGACGATGAAAGATAGAGGATTGTATGATATGATTACCGGTGCCGTGCCGTTAGCTCAGTTGGAGAAAGAATGGAACGCTCGAAACAATTGCGCTTACAGTCAAATTTTGTTAACCATTTCCCCTGATCTCCAAATTTCTATTAATCGTACCGATGAGGCTGAGGCGGCGTGGAAGATATTGTGCAACAAATTCGAGTCACATGATCCTAGCAAAATCAGTGTTATCCGAGCGAGATATGAGAATTATCGAATGGAGGAGGGACAACCTGTGTCTACATACATCAATACGATGAAGACCTATCGTGACCTCCTCGCTCGTATGGGAGAGATTATTCCCGACTCTACACATGCCGCGACCTTGTTGAGAAATCTCCCAGAGTCCTGGAGACAAATGGCTAGGATGATTCGGATGATTACGACAAATGTGGATGTTATTGAAGAACGTTTAGAGGCTTACGAAGCCGATTTGAAGTCTGTGGAGCCTCTTGAGCTCGGGACAACCGCCTTCGTTGCAAGGTCTAATCAACCTCCTGGAAGACCAATGCCATACAGGGGTCGTGGAAGTTTGATCCCTGTCGAGCCCGGTCAGTCTCGCGCATTAATTCAAGGATCGAGATCCAACCCACAGTTCCCATCACAACGTTCTTCATTGTTTTGCACAAATTGTAAGAAAAGGGGTCATACGTTCGAGAGATGTTATGCGCCGGGTGGAGGTTCAGCTGGGAGGGCTCCTTGGGGAAGACAGGGAAATTATTACACACCTGTCAATAGACCCCCTAACCGTTACATAACTGCTTCGGCAGGCCCTTCCAGCGGGGGAGCGTGTGGGAGAGGGGCTGTAGGGAGTGAGGATGATAGCTTAGATGTAAAATTGGCCTCCGGTGATGGACAAGAGTCACTGTTGATGGCTAAAATTACTGAAGAGCTGGGAAGTGAATGTAGCACACGAAACACTGAAGGAGACTCCAAGGCAAATATCACATTATCCTTACCGACTTCTACTCTCTCAAATACAAAAAACGATACACATATATGGCTACTTGATTCGGCGGCTTCAGCCCATATTTCTGGAAACATCGATTTATTTCAAGATCTTCATGATATTCCATCGATTTCTATTGAAACTTCTAGTGGAAACTGTTTTATTGCTTGTCAACGAGGTACAGTACACATAACTATTCAGAGTATCCCTGCTGGAACCCTGCCCGACTGGCCTGTCACTTTGTGTGACGTCATATACGCACCTAGTCTAAAGGCCAATTTATTATCCGCTGGGCGTATGACTAGCGCTAACGTTCGAGTGGTGTTGGATAAAAATTCATCATCACTATCAATGAACAATAGTCTAGTTGCCAAGGGGATAAAATATAAAGGACTATTTGCATATACGGTGGTACAACATCTTACTCCAAAATATAAGGTGATTTCCTATTATTCGGGCGAAGTTTCTGAATCTATGCTATGGCATCATCGTCTAGCTCATACGGGGTATTCTACATTACAACGTATGGTTCGATCCAATACTGTTATCGGTTTACCTTCGAAACTTCGAACCGATCTTCAGTCTAAATTGCCTTACATCAGTGTATGTGCCAATTGTCCGTTTGGGAAGCAAAGCCGCCTGTCGTTTAAAAATATAGAAGAGTTGCCAAAGAAAATTGGAGAGATAGTTGTGAGTGATTTATGTGGCCTGTTTGAAACATCTGTTGCCGGTTACAAGTATTTTATTACTTGGATCGACTTGAAATCCAGATATGCCGTAGTGGAGTTTCTGAAGAACAAAGAGTGTGCGACCGTAGCGGATTCGTTTAATCGCTATATGCATTCCTGCTACGGCAGAAAAATGTGCAAGTGAAGCGTTTATGATCCGATAACGGAGGAGAGTATGTTGGAAGGGAGTTTGAGGATGTATGCTCCCGATTGGGAATTATTCATGAGACTATGCCCCCTTACACTCCAGAGTTGAACGGTATAGCTGAACGATATAACAGAACCCTTCAAGAAGGAGCCCTTACATTACAACATGATGCCGGCTTCTCCAATAAATTCTGGGTATCAGCTATCCACACGGTCAATTTTGTCAGAAATCGAGTTCTCCATTCAAGAATTAGTCAGTCCCCCTATCAAGCATTTTGGGGAGTCAAACCCAAGATCAATTGGCTTCGGACTTATGGTTCCAAGTGTTGGGCATTAATTCCGAAGTCAATAAGAAAGAAGGGAGATTACAAGTCAGTCGAAGGAATTTTCGTAGGGTACTACGATGATTCCAAGGCTTACAAAATTTGGATTCCTCACACTCGTAAAGTCCTTAAATCAAGAGATGTTATTTTTGACGAATTGAAACACATTGACCGTGTTACTATACATACTACAGACGATGATGAGTCACCAAATCTCTGGAGCGTCTCAGAAGTTCCCATTACCGTTACACCATCAGTTCTCGCACCTAAAAATCAAGAATGGGAAGAAGACGATAGATTACCTTTCCCACCATCTTCTCAAATCGATACAATTGACGAAGAAAAAGAACTTGATGATGAAGAGGTTGAAGCTATAGTAGGCGCTGAGGAAGGCAAAAAGGAAGAGAAGACATTTGAAGAAATATTGCCTGAAGAACAAAAAGATAAAGATGTTGAAGACAAAGAACATGATAAAGACGTAGCTCCTCGCGCTTCGATTGATTTTGAAAAAGGACCTTGGATGGATCCGACTAACATTGAGTATGGGAGGGGGATGAGATGTAGGGCCGCATTAGCATCAGAGATGATGAATTTTGCTGAAGGATCGATGGATCTGGAACGTTCCGAATCGATCTTTGTCACGTTGGCTGAAGATGAACCCAGTAATTTTTCTGAAGCAATGCGGTCGAACGAACGCAACAAGTGGAAGAAAGCATGTGAGCAAGAGTATGAGTTGTTAAAAAGCTACAATACCTGGATGCTCGTGTCACCACCAATCGATAAAAACATCGTTGGAAATCGTTGGACGTTTCGAGTCAAACGTGACAACCTTGGTCAGGTGGACCGCTATAAGGCACGACTGGTCGCCCAAGGATTTAGTCAAGTCCCTGGAATCGATTATAATGAGACCTATTCACCAACCATCCGACTTACCTCCATTCGATTTATATTGGCTCTGAGTTGTAAGTTCAATTTGGAGCTAAAACAGATCGATATTAAAGGAGCGTACTTAAACGGAGTATTGGAGGAAGAGGTCTATATGCGTCAGCCTGAGGGTTTTGTCAGCCTGAGGGTTTTGTCAGCTCAGGAGAGGAAGAGTTGGTTTGTCGTTTGAATAAAGGCCTTTATGGTCTGAAACAATCTGGGCGAGTCTGGCATCGTATGTTGAAGAGTCGCTTAATGGAAATAGGTTTCGTACCTGGGGAAGCTGATTCCACGGTGTTCTTTCGATTCGGAAACGATGGTTCCATTAAAATAGTTGGATGGTACGTCGATGACGGGCTTCTTGCAGCCAATACACGAGATGCTCTAGAGTCGATGACGAAGGACATCGGAAGATTATTCAGCATTCAAGATCTGGGTTCTTCAACTCGGTTATTGGGTATCAAAATCGATAGAAATCGAGACCTAGGCACAATTCACATCTCCCAACCATCTTTTATTAACACTATTGCGAAACAATTTAATATCACTCCGGGACGACTCATTTCTTCACCTATGGAACCATCCACAGACTTGCGACCTCATCAATCTGAACAGAATGTACCAGATTTTTCTTATTCTTCCCTTATTGGCAGCATGAATTATTGTGCTGTAGCAACTCGACCCGACATCTCATTTTCAGTCAACAAATGCGCTCAGTTCAGTTCCAATCCTTCGATTTATCATTGGGAGGCAGCGAAAAGAGTTGTGAGGTATCTCTTACACACCAGAGATCATGGTATTTTATATAAAAGTGATGGGGAAGGTGTTCAGGGGTACGTGCATGGCCTTGCTGGCT
>QLPG01007822.1:0-17960 GCA_003314385.1 Gomphus sp. MG54 | reverse complement strand
TTTCAACAAGACAATGACCCAAAGCACAAGTCAAAGAAGGCCAAGAACTGGATGGAAAATAACAATATCACTCTCCTTGACTGGCCTGTAGTCTCCAGACCTGAATCCTATTGAGCACCTCTGGGATCATGCAAAAAACAGGCTTAAAGAGTATCCAACACCACGCAAGGGAGTTTGGCAAATTTGGGAGAGAGTAGAGGAGGTATGGAATAACATACCACCAAAGGTGTGTCAGAATTTGATAGAGAGTATGCCTAGAAGACTTGAGGCAGTAATTAAGGCCAAGGGGGGCAATACCAAGTACTAGAATTGCAACTTACTATTTCTCTGATACCCTCTCACAAAACTGAGTCAATGAGCCCTTGATTTGAATTGCCCATATTGTCAAGTACACATACTGAGACCTGTCATTTCAGCAGCTCCAACCGAGCAGTCATCCTATGCCCACATCCAAGTGTCCATGCCGCATGCATATCACTTGGCACACCGGTCTTGGCTAGATGCATCCACCACCCATACGCCTACTCCTCCCTAGGGAACGGCATGGGTCACCCACAGGTCAAATGTGGGTGACCTGCACCTGACCCATGGGAAACCCGAACCCATCAACCCATGGGTTTTTTCCCATGGGTCGATGGGTGTCGGGTGCGTGCCACACCCGCACGCATGTGGCATGTACTGTGCATATGGTGCGTACAACGCGTACTGCGCATATGGCGCGTACGATGCGTACGGTGCATATGGCACGTGCGGCGCATACGGTGCATACGGTGCATACGGTGCATACGGCGTGTACGGCGCGTGTGGTGCATACGATGCAGACATGCATATGGTGCATACGACTCGTACGGCGCATTCGTCGCGTTCGTGGTGTTGCATGCGCATATGGCACTTTCGTCACATTTGGGGCGTCGCATTCATGTCGGCACATGCGCGTACGCATAAGTTGCGTTCATGTCGGAGTTGACGCCCTGGGTTGGGCCTGGGTCATGGGTGCTTGTGGCTTGACCCACACCCACACCCAAGGACACCTGACCCAGTGACCCATGTGGGTTGGCCTGCCCCGTGCATTTCCCTACTCCTCCCCTTTGATCCGCCTCACCTCAGGACTCCCTGTCCTTGTATTATCCTTGGCCATAGCTCCATTATTTTATAGTCGGTCACCTCCTATTGTCCTGTCCTTGGCCACACTTCTATTATCCTATCCTTATTATTCTATCCCCGTTTTACATCCCTTCATTCTAATTTTACTCATTGTGGACAATAACCACATGCTCTGCATACCTTGTCATCTCACATTCCTTATTCCACATGTCACTTCTTAAAACTATATATGTAGGACATGCATGTACATATTTCCTCATTCTGGGTATCGACTAGGCTTAGGCCCTTCTACATTCTTCCCCTCTGTTAAGTCCTCAAATAGGGCCGGCATCATCAGCATCCTCCCAATGACAGTAAAGCAATCGCTCTCACCCATGTTCCAAATCAGACTCCGACGGCGCTCATCCCATATCACCTTCACTGTCACTACATCACACAGCCAACCATTCTATTCAGCACTCCAATCTTCAGACTCCCAATTCATCATGTCTTCTTCAGAGCTCATTCCCATGCAACACTACAACACCCAGGACACACATATCCAGGAAGAACCATTAACTTATCATTATCTTTGCGTACCCCCACCAGCACATCTCTCACTCAGAAGACGATCCCATCCAATCTACACTCAGTCATATGCGATAGGAGATGCAGTCTATTTCCCAGAAAGCCAAGAACCATACATATTTCTTGGTATGATGTCTAGACCAGCATATTGTAATAGGAGTAGATGTCAAGTCCACATAGCGAGGTTCCGGTTATTTGGCAGTGCCGACTGAGCAGCCATCCTACGTCCACGTACAAGTGTCCATGCCACATGCACGTCACTTGGTACGCTGTTCTAGGCTCAGCACTTCCACTACACCACCTGTCCGTTCCCTAGTCCGCTCGCCTCGGGGCTTCCTGTCCTTGTTTTATCTTCATGCGCAACCCTTGTTTTATAGTCATGCACTCCCTATTGTCCTGTCCTTGACCCATTCCCTATTATTCTATCGTTTATTGTTTTATCCTAGTTTGCATTCCTTGTTCTAATTTTACTCATTGTGGACAATAACCACATCGCTCTGCATATCTTGTTGTTCCACATTCCTTATTCCACATGTCACTTCTTAACCTATATAAGTAGGACATGCATGTACATATTTCCTCATTCTGGGTATCAACTAGGATTAGGCCCTTCTACTTTCTTCTCCTCTGTAAAGTCCTCGACTCAGGCTGGCATCATCAGCATCCCCCCAAGTACCTGTCTGTTCCAAATAGGTGGCACGCATGGCAAGTAGGGCACAATGTACGAGTATGTTGAAGCCAATGCCACTACTCTTGGCCTGCAGGACTTGGCCATAGTCTGCCCGACCTTTTTGACAACACCCCTCGGCAGTACTGAAATCCGTCAGTACCCGACTCCTGACAGTAGAGTGGAATAAGAGGCAGAGTTCAGGGCACCATCCCATCCTGATTACCCCACCCACTCCATTCAACTCTCTCTTAAACACAAAATGAGAGTGCACAACCATATACCCATTAGTCCTCCTACTCCCAGACCCCTATCCTTGGATTGGATACTGGAGAAATTGCAGAAGATATGTTGCCTGTGACCTGGAAATACTCCGAGATGACTCAGTCCCCTGACTCATCCTAAGGCCCCTTAGGAGTAGTAGACAAGGTTGTTAGTCATTTATTGGTGGACTTCCTCATGGTTTCTTTTATATGTTTCCCCTTTTCTTGGCTTGACTCAGACCTGTTTCCTATTCTGTTAGTCTTTTCTCATTGTTACTCATTATCCTTACCTTTTTGGTTAGTCTCCCCCTATCATAGCCCCTAGCCCCTATTCGTGCAGCCTCAATGCTGTACTATTTCTCTAGAGTATCTCCATAGTTTCCTCTTTTGTAACTTTCTTCTCGTGCTTTGTCATTCAACTGACATAGCCAACCTCTCGCATCGTTTCACATCATTGCTTGGTTTTTGTATATAAAGGCCTCTGGCTCACCTCTGTAATAACAAGTTCACAAGCTAAAGCCCCAAGTCAAGTCTCCAAATCCAAGTCTTAGTCAGCATGACACATTCGTGTCTCATCAAGGTCACATCCCTGTCAAATCACACCATATTTCGTTCACATTCTATTTTCATTCATACAAAAGCCTTGTCACAGAGGATAATCCAGCTGTGCTGAACGACTGGGCTAGATCCCACCAGAGAAAAGGACCAGTGTGTGCAGGCTTTTAAGTATTAATTACCTAGAGCGACTCTACACCAAGTATCTGTCTATTGCAAATCGGTGGCATGCACAGCAAGTAGGGTGCAATGTACGAGTACATTGAAGCCAATGCCACTACTCTTGGCCTGCAGGACTTGGCCATTGTCCACCCGACATCCTTCGGCAGTACTGAAGTCCATCAGTACCTGAAGCCTGACACATATCTTCATCACCGCTGACCAGAATTACATAATTCTTAATGGTTGCATAGCCCTGATCAGATTCTTTCTTTGATGCACCAACACCTTTTTCATATATGTTTTACATTCAAAGCTATTCAATTAATAGTCCAAAAGCACCAAACATTGACTCAGTTTTGTAAGTCACTGTAATGTCTACCCGTACCCATACCCATGTAAACCCATTACCCATTGTTACAGGTACAGGTTTTTGCAGGTACAGGTTTGGGCCAGGTTGGAAATCCTGACCCTGACCCTTACCTGTACTATCTGTACCCGCTACCTGTATGGGTTTCCAATACCCATGCCAATCACTACCAACCCAGTGTGAAAATGAGTTTCTATACTGGATTATCAGTGTGATTTGTTGGAGTTAACTTACTAAAACTGATTCAAGGCATGCCACATAGCATACTTTAACCATAAAAGCTGATTGATTTATCACATATCCATGCAGATGGTCATCCAATAGTCATACTCTCATAAAATCACTTTAACAGGTAGGGAATGGCATGGGTCACCCATGGGTCGAATGTGGATAACCCACACCCAACCCATGTGTGCATGCCACACCCACACACATGCGATGCATGGATGTTGTATGTACATGTGTGACACTGCAGGTTGGGCTGGGTTGTGGGTGCTCTCATCTTGACCCACACCCAAACCCAAGGCCACCTAACCTGGTGACCCATGTGTGTTGGTCTAACCCATACTATTCCCTACTAACAGGCCTAAGCAAGGTCAACTTCTCTCTAAATAAGAGGCACAGGATGGTCTGTATAGGTACTTGTTCTACCACTTTGATCCATTAGTAAACAATCAATGAGTTGTGTCTTCTTGTCTTATCACCTCTCACTTCCATGCATCTCACTCTGGGTAGGTAAGAGAATATTCATTTTTGTCATAAATGAGCAAAATAAACATTATGTCTCTGAATATTTTTGCAATTTATTCATATGGATCTGAACATGTACAATATACTATTTCAAAGCAATCTCAACAATGACATATTTCTATGACTAGCTATTTTAATGTAATGCTCACAATTAATCAATACTATATTCTTGATCTTTTTTTATAATTTCCTGCTACATGTTCAACTTCTATTGCCTTCTGGTCCTGGTGTATATCTGATACAAGGTGCCCATGTGGAGGTACTTTTGAGCATCACAGATTCAGGATTAGTGCCAGGTGTGGCCATATGTGATTGTATGCACATACTATATAACAAGCATATTTGGGGATGGTAGAGTATTATTACATCTAGTACTGGTTATTCAATACTATGATACTTTACTAATCACTGGGGGGAGAATGAGAAATTTGATGATAAGCAGTGATTTATTGTTTATTATCAGAAGTTTACCACTAGTGTGCCTATGGGCACCTAAGGGCACTTATTTGTTAAAACACTTCCCTATCCATTATCTGTCAACACTATTATTTCTACATCCCATATTTGACTCAATGGAATTCTATTAACTTGTCCACATGATCTCCATCAAGTCTAATAATTCTACAAACTGGTATTCAAGATTTAGCTCGATTTGGATGAAGCAAAGAATCCAGCCATCAGTGTAACATCGTAGGGCCAGCACGAGCCTGGCAGCCACTAACCTTACCAAATATTTGCTTTCATAGCATAGGGTATATTAGAATGTACTTTATTATATTCCATTGTTTTTTCTTCCCCCAATCCCTGGATATAATATTTTTCCTATGTGATGTCATGTATGCATCATTCCCTCCTGTATCCATGTCTTGCTTAGTTTTTCTGCTTCCCCCTCGTGTAGTATATATACTATGTATTTTAAAAACAAACTAAGATTTTTTTATTGTTGTTCACAAGTCTGAATCATTGAAAGTCAAGTTCTATTGATTGATTCTGTCTAAATTGACAGAAAACTACTACAAGCTTAATTCCTCATATTCTCAAGCTCTTAATCTTCTTGAATATATTTGCCTATATTTACTTGATTCTAAAGGGAGGACGTGTTTGGAAATTTGATTAATTTTTTTAGTCCAATACATGGATCTCTGATATTCTAATTTCATAGGGGCTCGAGCCCAGAATAAGCTGCGTGAATCCACACACGGCCCTACCCAGAGACGCGTTTGAGGATGCGCCGGCGATACGCGTTCGACGCGGTTGCGAGTAGGGATAGGTATGAGTGGGAGTATGTGTGCATGCGGTGCGTGTACGCCACGCGTATATGCGATACGTACGTGTCGTGTGCTTGCGGCGCGTATGTGTCGGTGCAGATGTGGTGGAATACGTGTCGTGACTCCGTACCACTTCCCGTGGCTGCTTTAAAACTGTCATAATGTCACGAATACTTCATATCACTCGTTTTTGTCTCGAGTCACGTATGTTAACTGCAGGTTTGCTTCTGTGGCTGCTTGGAGGAGTTCCCTCAGTTCTTGCGCAGCAGTATTGATTGGACTAGTCGGAGTTTACTATCAATTCCAAGACAAATCAGGAAAATTAGCATTACGCTACAGAAAATAACGGCTTAGTACAGATCTCATTTTAAGTTGTTTGCGCTGGAACGTGACTTAGGGCTAAAGGCGCGAGAACCTGGTCTGCACTTTGCTCACATTACATTTCTCATCAGTACTGTGTAGCGCTTCTAAGTAGGATGACCTCACTTTCGGACTCGTCTCAATCTGTTTTGATGGACTAAGCATACCACACTTCAACAGAGTTAGAATCTTCCGTGGTTTATTTCACCGTTCAACCTTTTCACAAAGTTTATTTTTCCCTCTTCGATTATAAGCAAAATATAAACGCAGGAATTGTTAACCGGTCGAGCATTGTGCTTGACTCCTTCATCTTTTACTCTAAAATATTCAAATACAGGAGCCATGTGTATGATTTTGTAGACAGAAGAGAAGGAAGTGATTGGGTTGATTGTGACGAATGTGCTGCAAAGTATTGCTTCTTACACAATGGACCGCACGTTTGAGTGATCCTTGGGGAGTAAAGCAACCATTCGGCTCTCCTGTACTTTAAGGCCTTCAGTTCCGAAATATCTGTGACTCTGAAAAATAAGCAGAAGTCAGACATGATCAACAATGGCATGAGGCATGAAACAACTTGCCTCGAAACTCCATGAATCGTTTGATCGCACCCAGTTCCCCAGACCGTCGATGTATGTGGCTACTTGGGCATCTACCCTCGGCTCCCCAAAAGAACGCACCGCAGCAAAATCAGACAGAAACTGCTCCACCAATTCGTCATGCAACTTTGATATCCACTCAACTGCACCATCGATGTCTGTTTGTAACTCTTTCATAGCAATCGTAACTAGGTTGTGGGAATCGTCCCCACGAGCTTGCCTGTGATGTAGACAGATATTAGCGCCGAAAAAAGCACAAATTATATGACCTTACTCTACATTGTAAGAGTATAGATCGTTGCCGATAATAATCATGTCGACACTGGAAGCTACGAGTCGTTCGATGGTTGGATCTTGAAAAACGTAATCTGGAAGGTCCATTTGGACCTCAAGGGCTGCAAAAGATGGTCTAACGCCAATTGTATAGCGTCGTACATCAAAATAACTCGTTATATCGCGAATTCGATGGTGAGCCCTGTCGGTTGCTTGCTGGACGACACAATCTGTGTAATATTGGAAGGAGTCAATGAAACGACGTTGAAAGGTTTCACTGGCCGTCTTCATGACATTCAACCAAAATCTTGTGGTCCGTCAAAAATAGATACACTGTGCCAAGTCTCATGCTTACTGCCGGGTAATTTCTCCTCCGACCCACTCGCCAACGGGCCGGGGTAGTTGAGGGTTGCGAAGAGCGTCCATTATGCAGTCAGCTTGTTCTCGAGCACCGTTCTCGGTAGTGATGTCGGAGTATTCGTCGAATACAAAAAACAAATTCATTAAATCACATACTATGCGGCAGCCGTCTATATGCACACAGACAAGTAGGCATGTGATATAACGATAATCATTAATTTAAACGAATACCTTTATTGAAGTCGGGGTAGGATAATGCCGCAAGAAGGCCTATTTTGAATCCAGATTGGTCAATTTACATGAATGAAGATCATTTCAGACACTCAACCACTCACTGAATTCACAGAGGTTGAAAGCCCTTTGTGCGCTAGGGTTAAATGCTTTGAAGGACTCGAACCAGGTGGATGATTCCTCCTTGCAGACAGCGTAATGTGAATTAATGCGGCGTGGCCATGGCCAATTCCTGAGCGTTTTGGGGAGGTGAAAATAAATCGTTGAAGAACTGCCTCCAGGCATGGATGAAATGTAGAGATTGATTGACTCGCGACCTGGGGAGCCTACTGACTTGAGCTGGAGAATTTAAAGGATCGTAACTACGACATTTTTTGTCGAGTTAATGCCTTCCCGGACTTGCTAACACACCGATCTCGTCAAGAGTGCCATATGCCTGATCATAGGAACAGATGAGATGACCCTGAATTTCCCTATGAAGTGCTCACTTTCCAGGATAGGGGTTTTATCACGAGCATCAAGTTTGGGATGATAAAGTTGATTAGCCCTGCAGCGTTTGTCTGCAACCCTTTAAAACATCCACTTTTTTGTCTTTGAGGGAATGGGCCTAGGTAAAATGACCCCTATATATTTTTAATCACTCATTTGAGTACCTTGAGATGGGATGAGTGGAATTTGCAAGTATTTACCTGCAGCAGGGTCGTAGATGTCCGAATCAAGTCCCAATAAACTCTCACTTTGCAGGTATAAAGGGAATCAGAACCTGTACTTGGAGTATTTGTGTTGCCTTCAGAGGAATGAACCCTTTCATCATCAATTTTGTGGCTTTCGGGGGAGGTATTCCTATTTCGGATACATGCAGGGATTTTCACATAGCTATTTCAGTAGAGACCTGATGTCAAAATATAGTGGCAAATGTTATGTAAGGTTTCCGATAGTTCCGAGAACAGTGTTGCGCTCGTTCTGAATGGTGAAGCATGATGCTAGGAGTAGGCAAAGGACGTTTTAATCAACCGAATTTTTGTGGGGATGAATTAGGATGTAGATCAATCCGACCCCTGAACAGGGTGTCCGGTCATCTGAACTCCGGTTAACTCCGACTCGGATACCAAGACGCTGGGCACTGGCGCATATGAGCACATTAGAGCGGGGTACTATCTCTAAGTAAACCTTATTCGCGCCAATTGCAGTTATGTTCCAGACGCCGGAACTTTAAGAAGCTTTCAGATGGTCTGTTGGCCGGACATAGTATCATCCACTAAGCCTGGAAGCCCGGGGCTGAGCCCTCTTGTTCGACGGCCGACATATATTCTCTATGTATCAAGTCCGGAGCCGTGAGTCGTAGGTATCGCCAGATGACTGAATATCAGACAGGTTATTGCTAGCGACCGAGACTCTTTGATGAACCGACTACCACCCCTCTTCTCCCCCCCCCCTATGAATGAATAACCATACCCCACATCATGACCAGCTATGGATCAAACAGCAGAGTTGCAAGTATTCTGCAGACATCACACTTACACTAATCAATACAGCTGAACCAAGGGAATAGGACATGGTTCTCCACCAAGAACCATACACAAACCCCAACTGAACCTTACC
The DNA here is from genome assembly GCA_003314385.1 of Gomphus sp. MG54. NCBI lineage: Eukaryota > Fungi > Basidiomycota > Agaricomycetes > Gomphales > Gomphaceae > Gomphus > Gomphus sp. MG54. The sequence goes on along the minus strand of QLPG01007822.1, from coordinate 8,835 downwards.
TCAGCCTAACCCAACTGACACCCCATCTATCCCATATGTAAAACGAATGATAACTTCCCATTCTGCTTGCCGATTCTGTTATATCCTGGTCACCCCTCCCTAATCTTAGACATCCAGGAATTACTTATACCCCTATCATTCCCCAAACCATGTCTGAGTGTAAGGGATCTCTTAAAAAAGGAATAAGGGTAGATAACAAAGCACAAAAACATTAGAAAAGACTAAAGTACAAAAAAAGAAGAGCTTCTTAATGTACTATTAATGTTTTTTCAATTAGCAGTTGTTTTGCTAATTAATCAGTCTGGATATGTTCAAATATTCTCTATTAGACTTTTCTTCAATCTTCTAGTGGTTCACAATAATCATTAATCCTTTAATCATCCTTAATACAACTTCTATCGTTCACAACCGAAGGTTTGGCCTGAAATTCAAACTCCGCTTTCCAAAACGTCGGGCTCTAGCCAGATTCGCCCAGAGCCAAGTTGCCGGTTTCTCCATAGAAACACACAAATATTAGCCTGAGACACTCCCTGTCTCATACAAATATTATGGTGAGACACTAGGCTGTGCCTACACTGCCTCTTCCCTCAATAACATGCTCAAAACCGGTCTATATCCCCTTTTTTATTGTTAAATAATGAGATTACTAACAACGAGCTAAGTAATGTCTCAGAAAATGACTCACTATTAGAACTCCTGTTTCAGAAATGACTCATACCAGTCATGTGACCTCATTAATGACTTATTCCCAGGAATTGTCATCCTATTGGCTTGTACTATAAATAAACAGGAGATACTTTAGCTTACTAATTGTCCTGTAAATTACTATAAAAGGAGGCCTTCCTGCCCTCCTTTGAAGCAATCAAATCAATCATCTCCTTTCCACTTGTCAGTGTGACATTGTGAGTACTCTTAGTCAGCTGTTGATAGTCCAGCTCCTAGGTTTACATAATAGTATTGGTACTGTTGATAGTCCAGTATTAGTATTATCTTTCTCATATATTAGTATCATTGATAGTCCGGTATTAGTATTAGATTCAGCATAAGTAGTTGATAGTCCTGCTTAGTAAAACTGATTCTACAGAGTGAGATTGTTCTGTTGATAGTCCAGTTCAATTGCATCTCTACCTCAGAGGGTTTCTGATCAGTTTCTGATTAAAGACTCTTTTGTCTCTTGAGATTACTTCACTGTAATTTCTGTCTCAGCCTCCCCTCATTTTAGAGTGCATTGACTGGGTTATCCATTCAGTCCACTTACTTCCTCTTTCCTCTAAGTGCATTCCCTTTCATTGGAATATCTCTGGACCCCTAAGTGTCCTGAACCTACAGACTTTGATAGTCTCATTCATTGCTGCTAAAAAACGCATCACTTACTCGTTGTATTAGCTTGCTAGAGTTATTACACAGTTTGTGACCAAAGTACAAATATTAAATTATTTCTAGAGTTGTGCTGCAGCAGGGTTTGAAACTCTTCTTCATCTTGCTTCACTACACACAGTACTTGACTAAAGTGTTATATCTTTAACACCAAGGTCTTGTCCAGGTTCCAAAACACTGAGGAATAATACCACAACCAAGGTCACCATGCCAATACTAAGGTAGATAATGAATACCAAGAATGTAGAACACCAAGGCTGTTTTGGAACTGTTGTAAGGTAACCCAAGAACTGTGATAAAACTTTGGTGTGAGCAAAGCCTAATCAAGTTCTCTGACAAGATGGTAGCAAGTTTATGCCAGTCCAGGTTGTTATCCACAAAGAATTGTTTAGAGGGGACCTTGGCAGGTGCCTTGACAATTAGGTGTAAGAATAATAGTTTATGTGCATAAATTATTAGTTCTACCCTTGTCTAGGATTATTTTCATAAATGTTCTATTTTTCTGATTTAGTTCTTTTACTATTTTTTGACATACCTTTTAATATTTTGGAGAGCCTGCTACTTCAGTAGTGAGACTGAGATATGTTATGAAAGATTTTTAAGGATGATGGTTTGTGGGGAAAATGCAGACTCATGAAGAGCTCATGAGTGGTCAGACCAAAGCTGACACTGACTGTTGGAATATGGTATTATTGTATCCTTTATTCTTCTCCTTATTGTTCTTATTCTATTGTTCCTATTGTCCTCATTGTTTTTGGTCCCACTCTGATGCCACATTCCATTAGTATAAAACCAGAGTCATTTCCTAGACTTCCCTCAGTCCTGTTCCCATTTACATGACTGAGGTAAGACTTACATTCTACATGCATGTTATAGACCATGCAGCCAAACAAACCCACAGTAACCCCCACAACCACCCACACCGTTTCCAGGACCTTTCCGATCGACCAGAGCCCGAACAACCGATTTCCGAATATCTGAAATACATTCCGAGGCCCCGCGATTCCGACCCTCCTTAGCCCGAATCTGACCCTCCGAAGACTCCAAAAATCAAGGTTCTGTCACGATTGATAACCGACATGCAGGACTATCGCGTACCTCACTCCCTTGTTCTCCCCTTTTTATTGACCCCCTTGTACTTCCTTTTCCCTTGTTTTATGACCGGCTAAAGATAGTACAAAGAGCGTTACATGTATATAGTCTCACAGTCGACTGGACTGTTCACTAGTACGAATATCAAATTAGTTCCCCCCCCCAGTTTCCGATTCATTTCCGGTAAACTCTGCCCCCTTTCCAAAATTAGGGACAGACAATCGAGGAGGGTGCAACACATAAGTTGAAGCCAAGTCCCTTCGACCTCGAACACCTCAGTGACCGGATTGAACCATTCCGCGACCTACCCTAAACTCCTGGCGCCTCCATTCCCCGTCCATAGTCCGTCCGACTTCCGTCTCGGTCCTCGGCCCCGTCACGGACCTTCACGTCGACCGGATAACCCCTTCGGAAGTGCTAGCTAAGCGCCTGACACGTGGACTTAACAATGCACTACAATTCAATTACTTACTTAAAATCATACTGTAGTCATATGCATAGGTAGAGTGTAATACAGTCACATTCCCATTTATTAGACTGAGTCATATGCATAGGTTTCTACAGGTTATGGGCTTCCTGTCCACACTTTGAAAATAGCTACAGTATGGAAATTGACAAAAATAAATTTAAACCATGTCAGAAATCAAGCTATGAGCAAAAAATGTTGGGATAATCACTGCCAATGGATGGACTCTGTGGTCCTGGAAATGCAAATCAGTCCTCCATGCATATAGCCTCTGGATGTATATTGGTGGGCATAACAATAAACCCCCCAATGATCAAACAAAGTTGGCCTAGTAGAACAATATGAACAAACATATTGTTGGTGCTCTATGCCAAGTCATCGACAACTCCCTGTCTCAAGAGATTGAAAACTCAACTACTGTACTGGATGCTTAGGACCATCTCAAAAAAAAGGACATACCAAAGTGGTGCAATCTCTAAGTTCACTGCCTTGCAGATGGCCATGTATACCAAATTCACTGGACCAGATATGGTGACTACAATGATCACAGAAATGAAGGACTTGATCAAGGTGATATATGACAAGGCACCTCCCACAAAAGATGAGATGATGGTGATCCTGTATCTTCATGCAATGGCTAATGGCAAATTTGACTAGCTTCAAAAACTGTTCATTGGGAACATGACCTCTTCATCTATGAAACTTACCCTTGATGAGATCACCCAACAGTTAGAAATCAAAGCACAGGAATCACAACACTGGGACTCTATCAAAGAAAGTGAAAAGCTTCTGACCATGAAACAAAAAAGGTCAGCAAAAACCCAGTCATCAGTGAAATGCTCTATTTGCTAGCATTCCAGGAACACAGGTGAGAAGTGTTAGGAGGATGGTGGTGGGAGTGCTGGGAAGGCACCTGATTGGTGGAAGAAGTTAAAATAAAAAACAGATGGTCAAAAAGGGAGGAAGACAAAAAAGGAACAGGCTCACGCTACCATTACTGAAGCATCTGATGACACATGTTCTGAATCCTATGCTGTCCTGAATGATCCACAGCCTTGCTTGTAAAATTTGAACAATGAAATATCTATAACCACCAATCTTGGGGAAACTGTTTGCCCTGCACTATACTTATTTGATTCAGGTGTCACCAGTAATTGCTCAAAGCACCAAGAAGATTTCTCTCACTTGTGTCCCATTCTGAAACTGGAAATCCAAGGGATAAATAGATGTAGCATATCAGTGATTGCAACCAGCACTATACATGTCAAATGCGAGCAGAAAGAACAACTAATCCTTAAAGATGCTCTACTTATCTCCGATGTCAAACTTTGTCTCATCTCAATAGGATGACTAGGCAATGATGGATTTCATGCCTCTTTCACTTCAAAGGATTGTACCATTCATCGAGGGTCCAAGATCATTGCAAAGGGCCTCCATTATCAAACATTACTCCAGTTTCACCTGGTCTAGATACATGGCACCGGCGTTTAGGACACATCAACTATCCTGCAATTATCCAGATGGCCAAGAAACAACTGGTGACAGGTATGCCCACCAGCCTTGACTTCCTCCTGCAAATTTTTGAACACTGTGTCCTTGCAAAACAGGCAAGAACACCTATTCCAAAAAAGCATGAAGGGGGGCAAGCTACCAGGCCCCTTGAAAAGGTTTTCTCAGACATAACTGGGCCAGAGGATATACAAACACCTACTGGAGAGCAATACATGTTGAAATTCATAGAGGACTATTCTAACAACATCTGGTATACTTGCTCAAATGAAAAGATAAAGCAGCAGAACATTTCAGAGATTGGATGGCACTGGTTGAATAAGAAACAAAACAAAGAGTCAACATTTTCTGGACAGACAATGGAGGAGAGTAACCAATATTATGATGATACAACACATGTCCTAGAAGAAAAGGTGATGGTTATGACAGACAATAAAGTTGATAACCTGCTAGCCATGTCAGAAGATGACCCAAGAACTTATAGAGAAGCCATGTGTGCATATGATGCTGCTGATTGGGAATCCAGCTATGATAATGAACTAATGTCGATGCGATGACATGGAGTTTGGAGCCTTGTATCTCATTCATCAGTCCCAGTAGGTCAACAAATCCTTGGATGCCCTGATGGTTACGGTACATGTTGATGACATGGCAGCTGCAGCTACAGAGTTGAATACACTCACTCTAATGATTGCAGACCTTCGCAAGATCATAGATGTTGTTGATATGGGTCTGATAAGGTGGTTCCTTGGCATGAATGTCACAAGTGATTGAAAGGCCAGGACTATCTCATTATCATAAACAACTTATATTGACACTATACTATGACATTTTGGGATGGAAGACTCTTTTAGGATATCTACACCACTGGACCCTAACATCATTCTTACAAAGTCAATGTTACCATCCTCCAATAAAGAATGAATGAATGCAAAAAATTCCTTATCTAGCCGGTGTCCACTCACTTATGTATGCATCAATGGTGACCCTCCCTGACATCACTTTTGCCACAAACACATTAAGCCAATTTAATTGAAACCCTGGCTTTCCCCACTGGACTGCACTGCAATGAGTACTACAATACCTGAAACAGACCAGAGACTATGTACTCATGAACCTATTATATTTGGAAACCTTAAGCAATGCTGAGTACACATACCATCTCAAACACTTTCTGGATAAATCAGCCACATTCTATAAAAAGGCTTGAAACCTAGCAAGTTAGCTGAACCTTATTCTGTCTAGGATTCATTTGCCAGCTAGCTCTGATCTAGCCCAAGACAACTTCTTTAGCCTAGTCTCAATAACTCCCTCTACTGGTAAAATCCACCCTGATCATAAGTTTAGGTCTGAGGATATTTTAGAGTTATATTTATGCCTAATGTCAGGCTCCGAGAACTGACAAAGCTTCGGGACTGCCAAAAGGTCAGGTGGACAATGGCCAGGTCCTGTGGGCCAAGAGTAGTGGCATTGGCTTCAACATACTCATGCATTGCACCCTACTTGCCATGTGTGTCACCTATTTGCAACAGATGGATACTTGGGAGGATGCTGATGATGCCGGCCCAAGTTGAGGACTTAACAGAGGGGAAGAAGATAGAAGGGCCTAAGCCTAGTTGATACCTAGAATGAGGAAGTATGTACATGCATGCCCTACTTATATAGGTTTAAGAAGCGACATGTGGAATAAGGAATGTGGGACAATAAGGTATGCAGAGCATGTGGGTATTGTCCACCATGAGTAAAATTAGAACAAGGAATGTAGATGGGGATAGAACAACAAAAGATTGAATAATAGAGAATGTGGTCAAGGGTAGGACAATAGGGAGTGCACGACTATAAAACAAGGGTTGCAAACAAAGATAAAACAAGGACAGGAAGTCCCGAGGTGAGGCAGATCAAGGAATGAGTAGTAGGCATGGTGGATGTGCTGAGCTGAGACTGGCATACCAAGTGACGTACATGCAGCAAGAAACTTGTATGTGGACGTAGGATGGCTGCTTGGTTGGCACTGCCAATTTACCAGAACCTTGGTATGTGTACTTGACACCTAACTACTTCAATACTATATAGGTACCATATCTGTATCCTATCCTATACAAATTTAGTAGCAGTAGGTATATTAAAAAAACTATATCATATATTTTACTAAAACCTAAGGGTTGAAATTAATATACCAAATAAAGAATAAAAATTTCAATTTTATTTTGTAAGTACCCTAATGTGTGACTATCATCCAGCTTGAGATGTGACCTCCTGGCCCCCATCCAAGTGAAAGTAATAGCAGCAATTTGAATATTTCCCATTCCCAGTACCTAAGGATACTTAATCATTGAATATATCCCAATGCAACATCTATTATTCTACCAATATCTACAATCAAAACACACTTAAATTTGAGCTCATCTATCTATTGCTATAGTTCCCTGACCTTTTCTGAAAATTCTCAGTGTATTATATATTGTTTTTTTTTCATTGAACTGAACCATCCATACTAATATCATATATTAAAGCTGGCTCAAGCCTCACCAACTCCCATGCTCATATATATGCTTCACATTTTGACACAGAGACTCTTAGTAATATATATTCTTTATTGTCTGATATTCGGAATTTCCCCCAACCCTTTGTATACATGGTTGATGTCATTTTCTCTCACTCCCTCTGGTTTACATAGTTTTAACATGGTATTTTTGCTCCTATTTACTGCAGTACTTAAATAATCATAGCAGAAAAAAGTATGACCTTCTTTAAGCCACACTTTGAGTCTATAAGTACAAAGTGATTCTTCTTTGAGTTTTCTGCATTTATTACAGGAATTACATTTTTTTATTCTATACAATTTCCTCTGGCTCTTAATTCTTATCAACAATTATTCTGAATTATATTGAAACCTCCAGACTTCTGTATTGTATGCCAGTTTGTATGTTCACTTAGTTATCCCTATGTAATCCTCTGAGTCTCCAAATCTCCAAGTCTTAAAGACTTAGGAACTGACAATCTAAGAGGGCAGTTGAAGTAAAATGCTTTGACTCCAAATCCTAATGTGAACTCCAATATCTATGATTTCTCTGACCCCTCTAGAACTCTGATCTGTTGGAACGAGGGGCGGAAGGAGCGGGAAAGGGGAGAGGGAGATAGCGGTAGAACGGGAGAAGAAGAGGCCGGAAACAGGAACGGGCGGATGGGACGGCCGAGGAACATGAAGAAAAGAAATTCGAAAAAACAAAGACATTAGTAACGAAACATAGACAGAACAACCGATACGACTTACGCAACTTTACGGCTCGAAGCGGAGGGATGACAATGTTGGACACGACACACGCGTACGCAGCAGGAACGGGAGGAACATAGGAACGAGGCTAAAGGGCGAGACATGAGGGAATAAAACAGGGTCAGCAGAGAGAAGACTTACAGTGGACGAAAGGACGGACTTACGCGATGAGAAACGACACACGATCATGCCAAGACGCACGTACGCTATTATCGAGGGAGGTATGGTAAGAGATTAAAGGAAATTCCGATAGGGACAGGATCTAGGGAAAGGAACTCACGTTGGTGTTGAAGATTTCGTACACAGGACAATTCAATGGATAGCGTGAACGGTGACGTGGAAGGAGAAATCATAAAGCAGGGCGGCGACCCTGAATCCGGATCGAGACGGCCGCTGACGCATTAGAAAGAGTTTATTTTTCTTTACTACGGTTCATTTAAGTATAAAACTAGGTAGACAGGACACTATACATTAGTTCAAAACTCACCCGCTTCTCGACCATTCTTAAGACCTCGACGCGATCGAGATCTCAAAGTCTGCGTACACTTCGATCATCTTGTCAAACATCCGGATACGCCGGAATAGTTTCCCTAGGTGTAGTTCACCTTGTCTACAACCTTTTCTCTCACACGCCTTTGCATTTCGAGGATCCCGCAGCATCTGATTCCACCCGGTCGACAGTGCGCCACCTTCCCGGGCCGGCGCCTAAAGATATCGACATACGCCGGTCATATCACCGTATATATACAAATAACAATTCACGCACGAACAATAAAAATACAGAAAAAATACCAACAAAATCACAAACAAATATATTTCCATCTCCCCCGACTTTTAAATTAAGATGATCCCCTGGCCTTAGTAATATTTAGAGAAGTGAATATGGTCAGGGAGGTGGGTTAGAGTCTCGGACTAAGTCAGGAATCAGATGGGACTGGCTTAACTATTGGATTCACCCTGGATAGTCATAGTCACGGCATTTTAGAATTTAGAAAGGCTTAGAAAGTCAAATAAGAGAAGAAGAAGAATACTAGTATTTTCTAATAATAGCCTTTATAATTCAGTGGCTATATATAGTAGACCAATAGTTTGTGATGAGTTCTGCTATTCAAATGGT
>QLPG01007820.1:0-17757 GCA_003314385.1 Gomphus sp. MG54 | reverse complement strand
TCCACTCATCCCCTTCCTTTATTCGGACATTGTTGTACCCCCATCGGACATCCAATTTTATGAAATATTTAGCTCCCCTGAGCTGATTCACTAATTCTGGAATGAGAGGGAGTGGGTACCGGTTTTTTACTGTCATTGCGTTCAGTTTTTGGTAGTCTTGGATGAGCCGGAGAGATCTTTCTTTCTTTTTGATAAAGAAGACCGGGGATGCCATCGGAGATTTGGAAGGCCGGATTCGTCCAGTCCGAAGGTTTTCTTGTATGAAGGCATCCAGTTCTGTCTGTTCTAATGGGGACATGGGATACACCTTGCAGTTGGCCGGACTGGACCCTAATTCGAGCTCAATGGCATGGTCCCAAATTTTCCTATCTGGAAGCTCATCGAAGGATTCTTTGGCAAAGATGCTTTCAAAATCTCGGAGATATTCGGGGATTTCCGCCTCCACTTGGACATTTTTGTAATGAGCCTCTGCCAATCTCTGGGAGGTAGTCTGTGCAACTCGGACGTGTTCTTCCTCCGGCGGGAGCATCACACACATTACTCTGTCCCCGGGTCCTAGCTCATCCAGCGGATCTTTTTCTTCCTCACTCCCCCACTTGCTTCCACACTTTCCTCCTCTGGACCATCCTCTTCTAGGAGTTTGGAAATGGGCCAATTCTACACTCTCGGATCTGCTTTTTCAACACTCGCTCCTTCCTCCGTTCGTCTCGTATTTTGGTTTGGCAGGTGAGACATTTTGCCGGGCATTGGCTCATTTTAACAGTCCGGGTTTGCCAGTCAATCTCGGGGTTATGTTCTTCCAGCCAGGTAAAACCCAGGATAAGGTCTTGTTTTCCCAAGCTGGTGACCGCGAATGTGGTACGTTCTGTATGTCCATCTACTCGGAGGATTACATCGACAACTTCCCTGATGGCTCTGGCTTCGTTCGGGGATCCATCCACATTGTAGACCGGAATAGGTCTCTGTAATTTCTGAGTGGTGAGACGGTGTCGCTCTACATATCCCCGGTCCATGAATTGTCCAGTGGCCCCACAATCCACAAGAGCGGGTCCTGACCTGACTTCTGCTGTGTCCGTTGTTTGGATCTCCACTTTGATCACTAACGACTTCGGACTTGGGGTGGTGGCCACCACATATCTCTTCGGGAGTCGTTTTTCCCATTTTTGGAGCCATATCTGAGATTATTTTGGTGGAGCCTCTGATACTTGTGTGTCTTTGGGTGGCTGCTCTTCTGGAAGGAAAGGTGCAATAGTCACTTCACATTCTCCTTCCAGACACGAGAACCTATTATGTACAGGCAGCGGGGGCACACGATTCACCCACTGCCGGCCCCAAAACCCTCTTCTTCCTCTTTCTCTTTCCACCCTTCCACTTCCTCGGAGTTTCTCGGTTCTTCCATAAATGCCACTTCTGATGTTCCTGCAAGGTCTAGAAGTTCCGAGAGTAGCTCCAATTTTTCTTCCATACTCATGGTTCGGATATCAAAGGACAATGGGCAGTCTCGTGCATAGTGTCCAGTTTTTTGGCATCGGTGACAAACTCCTAGGGTAGAACCTTTTGCTCGGGTCCGGTCTACTTCCATCGGGGTCGGAGCTTCTTTTGGTGCATTCGGTGGTGGCATGGGAGTCCGTTGGGGTATTTCTGGGAAACGAGGGGATAGCGCTGGCATCCTCGGAACTCCAGGAACTAATCTGGGAGGCACGCCGTTCGATCGGATGGAGGTCCGAAGTTGGCTTCGATGTGCCTCTGTGAACGCTTCATTGGCTTCTTGGTCCCATGCAACCCTTCGTGCTGCTTCATACCATCCTTCGGGGTCGTCAAAACCCGGAGGTCCACTCCCCAGGAGTGCAACCTTTGTCTGTATTCCTGGTTCGAGGCCTCAGCAGAACTTGATTACGATCATCTTGTCATCTTGGTATTCTGCAAGATCCACCAGCTCTGCGAACCGGTCAATGTATTCTTCTACAGAGTCTTTGCCTTGGTACCAGCCCGTCCCTTCTAGTCATGTGAGGGCGGAGAGTTGTTCATTCTTCGGACAGAAGTTTTGTATAAAGTCCGACTCGAAGGCTCTCCAATCCGAGTAGTGTGGATGTCCTGTCCTCTCACTTCGGAGTATTTTGTTTGCAAAGCACGCCGCTCTGTCGGACTTGAAGTAGGAGAGAGCCCAATGTATCCGAGACTGGCTGTTAGGAAACTGATCTCCACAGATTACGAAGTAAATGTTGCAGGAGTTGAGGAAGGCTCTCCCTTTCTCTCTGTCTCTATTGAAGTCGGATGGGGGTGTGGGCCTGACTCTGGAGTTTCCTTGTAAGGCCGCGGTACTCCGAGTGTCCAAAAAACGTGCACTCGGAGTTGGGTCATCTTCTAGATTTTCGGAGTTTAACCCCTGGTGCATTGGGTCATTTAGTTTAGCCATGATTGCCCTAAGGGCTTCGTTTATTGCAGCATTTGCCGTTTGGCTTTCCGCCAGCTCTTGCTCTAACCTTTGCAATCATTCCTCGGCGTTCATGTCAAAGGTGAGACTAGTGGGGGTACCTGTAGCTATAACTATAGAGGAGGGGGAGTCCGGTGTCAGGTACGTATAGGAGTTGGTACTCTCTGAGTCACTTTGGTTGAGTCCAAAACCACCTATGACTGTGTTATGGCACGGCTCCCGGTCCTTATTGGGAGACTTTCCTGCTGTAAGGGCAACCCTCTTACAGCCCCGAGGTATATCTCGGGGGCGAGCTAAGCAGGGGGAATCCAAAGTTATTCATATATCTACTACCTAAATACATGTGGAGTCCTCACCTGGCACTAATTCCATTTCCTTATTCTGTTTCTCATAGACTGTCTGTTTTGTTTGCCCTAGATGCCACTTTTTGTGTTGCTTTTGTTTTCCTTTGTGTGCCTCTCTTTTCTTTTTGTTTGGTGATTGTATCACCTGTATATTTCTATTCCTTGCATGCTTTGTCAAATTGGATTGGATTTTGTGTTTGTGCTTCTCATTTTCAAAGGCCAATAGCAAGCCAAGGAGTGATAAAAGAGGCCTCAAACACCATTCAATTAGTTCTACATATCAGGGCAATGATCTATGATCAACTGTTTTGAAGTTCTCATATGCTTATACACAGGTAAGCCACCATGGGTTGCACATCATATGCATGTGCATGCCCACATACATAGTTGACACCAAGCTAATATAAGCCAGGTTAGCACCAACCTTCAATTACATCAGCAGCCAAATAAAATGTCCAACCTCTTGATCCTGATATTGCTCAAGGCAAATGGAAGTGTTGCACTGTGGGGTGGGATTCCATTACAGGTAATATTTAAATAAATTCTGATTTTTTAAAATAAGAAATATATTAATTTTGAGTATCAGGTAAATTTATACCTATTATGGGTGGTGGGTAAGAACAATACCTATTGAACCCATACCTGTACCTACCATTGCCTTTTACCCATTGTCAAGGGTAAGGGTATTCTCAGGTACAGGTACAGGTAGAAACAATATACCTGAGAGTTACCCATGCCAATCACTACTTTTCAACTGGGAGAATGGAACATGATATAGTTAGGGATTAGCATGGGTTAGGCCAACCCACAAGGGTCACTGGGTCAGGTGTCCTTGGGTTTGGGTGTGGGTCAAGCTGAGAGCACCTTCAACCCAGCCCAACCTACAGTGTCATATGTGTGCATACCACATGCATACACACACATACAACAGGAACATGCCATATACACATGCACCACACATGCCATATGTGCCACATGTGTGTGGGTGCAGCATGCACTTGACACCTCTCCACCCATGGGAAAAAACCCATGGGTCGATGGGTTTGGGTTCCCCATGGGTTGGGTGTGGGTGACTCACATTTAACCTGTGGGTGACCCATGCCATGCCCTAGATACAATAGTATACCTGTGCATCTACCACATCTTTGATTGCTATTATGGGAAAACTGGCTAATTTATCTCACCAGGAAATTCTGTTATACATTATTGAGTGCATTAAGGAATGGCAAGGATGGAACCATTGGGTTAAATGCAGCCCTCAGGTGGTGCTGGAGTTGGATGACTGCTTATTGATTTTTGACTCTGAGGCAGTATCTACTTCAGAGGTCATGTTGTCAGAGTAGTCCTTCCCTATTGATCTTACACATCCCTTGGCAGCTGAGGAGGTGAATTTCAGACATTCTTTAGCTATGTGCCTGTTTTGTATTAAGGTTTTAATATTCAGCCCAAACATCTCTTCTCCTTATCTCTGGTAACCAGAACCTGGTGATAATAGAGTAGGGGTATGGGTTCTATTCATTATCATCTCTGATGTCTGCCCTTGGTAGGAGTTTGAATTTGACATTATATGCCTGACTGTTTGGCTGAGCTCATTAGATTTTGCTTCTACTTAGAAGTTGCTGGTTCATTTTATTACTTGATGGTTTTGTGCTAGTCAGGTATGATATCATATAGGACATAGTATATATGCACACTTGCATCATAATACTATTTCCTCCCACATTGATTTGATGTTCTTCAGGCAACAGCTTTCCATCTTTTCCAAGCTTGAAAAATATGTCGTTAGCATTGTTGTTATTGTTAGAAGACTTATTGTTGCCATTCTTCTTCCCCCCCTTCTTACTTCTCTTATTGTTTGAGTTGTTGGAATTGGAGGAAGGCTGATTGTTGTTGTTGTTAGAGTTGGAGCAATTGGAAGTAGATGTGTTTGCCTTCAAAGGATTTCCAAAGTTGTCATACTCCTTGCATTCCCAGTACCTGCTGTCGATTTTGAGTGAAAACTGTCTGAGTTTGGCAAGGAATTTGAATCAAGGGAAGTGAAAGAGGCTGTCCTTGATATACTTGGCCAACCCTTTGTATGTCACATGTCCAAGGGTGGCATTGTTCCACTGAGTGCGAGTGGATGCTCATGTGAAGTTGATGAAGTAGCTGTTAAGACTAAGAGCCAAGTGAGAAATAAGACTGCTGCACTGATAATTGTAGGGAAATCAGATAATAAAAGCTTGCTTCACTTGTAGTTGGAATTGATAAGTGATATTTGTAAAATTGGTAGTTATTTTCATTGTACTATTGGTCTTTTAATATACAATAGTTGTAAGATCATGTGAAAGAGATATGATGACATGTGAATCTGTCCATAAGGGTATGACCTACAATGTGATGCAATGTCTTAGAATGATGTGATCATCGGGTAGAGTTATATCTTATGAGAAAGTAAATAGAAAGAAAGAAATGTAATGCACATGTGGAAATTTGAATTCAGGAACAATAGTGGGGGGTTGAGTCGGTTCTTGGTTGTCTCAGCATGTATCCAGAAGGGGCTTGTCTCACAATGTGTTATAATATGGGGGAGTAATGATGAGTTTGTGATATAGCTGGTAACCTCATAATAGACATGTCTCATGTGTTTGACTCAACTTGGAATTGACCTGTGTGGCTCTTGTAACTCATGTGGCTCTTGTGACTCGTATATTTGTGACTTGATGTTGACTCACATGTGTGTGTGACTTGGCTTGTAGGTTTGATTTTTTTGTGTTTGTACATGTAAGGGAATTGAGTAGAGATATAAGAAATGAGTAGTGTTGTGTGTAGATTTGGTGATAATGTGATAATTGCTGGTTCCTAACAGTAGCATGCTGCTCGATGATGATCTATCATGACCATCATGCCGGGTTTGATTTCTGCTTGTGCAGCATTATTGAATGGAGGGAAGTTTGTCTTGAGTTCTTGTTGAAAGTCTCCCCATATCCTAAGCCAGCTAGGCTCCGGCCAGATTTTGCCTAGAATGACAGGCTCAATGTACTGAAGTACAGGGCCTGTGAGGTATGAGATGGCATACTGGACTCTTGATGCATCCATTAAGAAGGCAGAAGGATGGTCTTGAAAGTTCAGGGCACACTGCAAGAAGAATGTGTGAAGCTTAGCTTGGTTGGTTCTATCATAAACCTCAGGCTCACAAATCTTGGCAGGATGGCAAGGATTGGGATTGGGTTTAGGGTGTGGTTGGGCTAATCGCTCAACAAGTGCTTTGACGATCTTGTCAGCACTAGTGTTCAAATTAAGAGTGGGATTTGCTTGGTTAACATTGTTATTATCAATGGGTTCTTCATTGTCATCTTCTCAGGTTCAGCAGAAGTGTTTCCTCCTGATGGGCCAGCTTTGTGAATTGAAGGTTGTTCTGACAGTTGTTGAAGTTCTGAAATCTCCTGCAACTGGTTTGGGACTTCTATGATGAAGGGTAGATTACAAGCAGCTGAACAAGTATTGATGATGGTTGTGATATGCAAAGATGATATGCAAAGTGCGATCAGGTGTAGAAGCCAGATAATACTGTTACGATATGAAAAGATGATGTAGTTGTAATAAATGTAATATCTCCCAAGGTTGAAGCAATGGCAAGGTTCAGGGTAGGGTAAGGCTTCAACTTTAATGTTTCACCCACCAGATCACACTAGACTCTAATTTCATAAAGAGCAAGGATGTAAATTAAGTCTAAGATGAACAGACAGAAAGCTTAGTCAAAATCTTAGTTGATTATCTGACTGAAGACTGAACTAATGAATGTACAAGATCTTCATACTACTTTCAAATCTACGAGGAGTCGACTAGATTCCTATAATAGATAAGAAAGTCTGAGGATCGTAAAAAGCGAGAACAGAAATTCTATGTCCCAATCTTGATCTCCTTCATGACATTGAGGGGTGATGTGTCACCCCAATTCCCAATGGAGTTACCCTATAAGGAATGTAGTAGCAGATCGGATATCAGAGATAGAACAGAATTGCAAATAAGGAAAGTGGAGTGGAATGTAATGAAGAAAGTATTAAATGTAAATGAAGTGAAAATGGATTTGCAAACATATGGAGATTGACTTAAATGAGTGGAGCAAATTTACAGGTGCATGTGACACCAAAACGGATACATGAGGTGCATATAGTTGGAGGGCTGAGGGTGTATAGTTGAATAGGTGAGTGAGGGCAGAGTTAGGCTGAGCGGGCTGAAATGAATAGTTGGGCATGCCAGCTTATGGTTCCTAATAGCAGAGAAACATGTATGGGAAATGGGAGATGACAGTGGTGATGATAAGAATCTGACAGTTACTGATTGGTTGTATTTCTATAAGGAATTGTTAGGGGAAGGGATTGATGGCTAGGATAAGGCTGTTCAACCAGTTAGATCACCTCTGTTTAAGGTACACTGACTATCAGACCCTAACCACAATTTGATAACTAATTCAACACTTAGCTAGAGAAATCCTCATTTGCTGTCAAGAATTCAACTACAATTCTTTTCCCAGTATGGTTCAAACTCCTGCCTAGCTACCATCTCAACCCTTGTATCATGCCACATGATACTCAACTTCACCATCTAGTATTGTCAAGCCATTGACTCTGTGACAGCTGCTTGTGCCCTTTGATGTTCACCAATATAAACTTAGGCCTGAGGAATGGAAGATTGTCAAGGAGCTCTGTAATGTGTTGAAGGTAAGTAATTTTTTTTTTACAAATTGTCTGTATGCCATTTACTTACTACTATTTGAATAAGATCTTTAAAGATGCAGCATTTATTTTTCATGAGGTATCCCCAACCTGCCAGTGGTTATCCCTGCAATAGACCATATCAAAAAATTTCTTGCAACAGTGTTAGACAACCATGTCAAGTACATGTACCAAGTGTCTGGTAATTCAGCAGTGCCAACCAAGCAGTCAGACTACGTCCATGTACAAGGGCCCACGCCACATGCAAGTCACTTGGTATGCTGGTCTCAGCTCGGTACATCCACCATCCACATTCCTTGTCTATCCCTTATACACTCTTCCCCTTTCACCATCCATTAATCCTACCCTATCCACTCCTTATTCCTTGACCCACCTCACCTCAGGACATCCTGTCCTTGTTTTATCCTCAGCCACAACCCTATTGTTTTATAGTCGGGCACTCCCTATTGTCCTATCCTTGGCCACATTCCTATTATTCTATTTCCATTGTCTCATCCCCATTGACATTCCTTCATTCTAATTTTACTCATGGTGGACATACCCCCACATGCTCTGCATATCTTATTGTCCCATATTCCTTATTCCACATGTTGCTTCTTAAGCCTATATAAGTAGGACATGCATGTACATACTTCCTCATTCTGGGTATTGACTAGGCTCAGGCCCCTTACCTTCTCTTTCCTCTGTGAAGTCCTCTACATGGGCTGGCACTTTTGGCACTCTCCGAGTACCTCCTCTGTCCCAAATTAGTGGCACACATGGCAAGTAGGGCGCAATGCACGAGCATGTTGAAGCCAAAGCCACTACTTCCGGCTTGTAGGACTTGGTCGTTCCCCACCCACATCGTTGGCATTACTGAAACTTGACAAACCCCAGCAAATATTCACCTGCTATTTGTATGGGACTGGCAATAGGGAAAAAAATTATGAATTATTATTACAAGAAAACTGATGATTCAGAGGTTTACCAGATTTCCATGGGTAAGTTATTAGTCAATTTTAATATTTCATAATCATATTGCTCATTTATTGTCAGTTCTGCACCCCCAATACAAACTCAAATATTTCAAAAAGCATAATTGGGAACTGGCGTGGATTGCCACAGCACATCAAATGGCTCAAGAAGAATTAAATTGCTCTTACTGCTGTAGGGACATTGGCAGATCTGATGCAACAATGACTATCAATAGTAATGCTGAGGTCAGCGTCTTTCTTTTCTTTTATATCTATTAATGGCATCAATGAGTATAGGCTTTAACTTCCACTAATATATTTGATAACCTTCTGGAGCTTGTTGATGTTACATCTCAACATCAAGATAAGCTTGAACATTATCTTGCTGATGATGTGGAGAATGTAATGGATGCTCTCAAATGGTGGTATGAGAGGAGGTCCACTTTTCCCTCTCTATCACGCATGGCCTGTGATCATCTGTCTATTCCTGGTAAGTAACTTTTATTAAATTATTTGGTATATTCTTTCAATTCCAATAAAAAATTAAAGCTACAACTGTTGCTGTTGAACATGTATTCAGCCAAGGCCATCTTGTTTTGCCCTCTATTTGGAACTGACTTTCAGCTCAGATGACTCAAGTCCTTATGTGAATTTTGATGAAGGAGCTGATGTTAAGGCCACATTGGGGGATGAGGTTACCTATCCTGAGGAGGTGTGCACTGTGGGTTGGGATTCTATTACAGGTAATATTTGATAAATTCTGAATTTTTATAATAAGGAAATATATTAATTTTCAGTATTGGGTCAATTTATACCTATTGTGGGTCATGAGTAAGAACAATACCCATTGTGGGTGATGGGTAAAAACATTACCCATTAAACCTGCAGGTACCCATACCTGTACCTATGAACAACTACAAATCTCTAAACCAGTGCTTTGACACCCAGGCCTGTTTCCTGGAATGGCACCTAAGCGGAGGCAAAACCCAGGACAGAATTGTCATAGAACAACATCTTCCCTAGTAATAAATACAAATAAAATCACAGAGAAATCAAGGGAATTAATCTCCTATTTGTCCAACAGACTCTGCAATATTATAGCACAGGAAAGCCCCACACAAACATAGGCTGCCAAATCAAACAACAATTTATTTTGTTTATTTTTCTGAGATGAGATGGAAGTGTGAGTAGACAGACAGACTCCACCACGTGGACAATATAATCCAATGTTTTGTCTGCAATGTTTGTGATTGCAAGGGTGTTGGTCATGTTTGGTTGTAATAATTCTAGTTTAAAGCCAAACTCTGGTTTTTATTTTAAAAATAAGAGAGGCATCATTTACCGTCCTCTTGTACGATTGAGCATTGGGTAAAGAGGACCCAGATATGAATGAACATGTCGGATTTTTTACAGATACATACTACTGAAATAGCCAATGCTTCATTACAAGCCCAGGGTTACTATATACTATTTTTTTTTCAAGAAGTGCGTTGTCAGCGCACTGTCATCTTGCGAGCGGTCAGTGGCAATAAACTCAACATCAGAGATTTAATCGAGATTCACAATGTGTACCTTGTGACCTACGGGTGGTGGCTGCTGGGTTTGTTGCACAGCGTGATTAATAGACAGTCCCCAATTTTTAATAAGGAATTTTACATTCAAACAGAGCAGGG
Source organism: Gomphus sp. MG54 (assembly GCA_003314385.1). Lineage (NCBI taxonomy): Eukaryota > Fungi > Basidiomycota > Agaricomycetes > Gomphales > Gomphaceae > Gomphus > Gomphus sp. MG54. The sequence continues at coordinate 7,635 of QLPG01007820.1, read as the reverse complement.
GGGCGAGAAGAGCAAAGATAGTTTCTCCGACTCGTTCATGTGTAGGCAGCACACTGGGATATAATTATGCTCCGTCCGAAACACGACATATTTATAGAAAGCAATCGACGTAAAGAATTTTTCAACCGATGCCGGGCCTCTCTTTTTCCCAGGGGATGCGACCTCATTGTTCCTTTTAATGCAACTTTGGACCTCCCGGACTTTCAGGGGTCCAATGCGCGCTGCGGCATGTACCAATGCCTCAGAAATGCTGACGCACCGTTCTTCCTCATGCATCCGTCATTAGAGAACAGATTCCCACAGACTCGCTCCTTTCCCATTGTTAGGTGGCTGTAAGGTGTGTGAATAACCTACAAACTTACAAGAAGCCAATGGTTATACAGTCCCAAGCTGCATTTGTCAGTGGCAGGGGAAGGATCATACGGTGACTCCTGCAGCTCAAATTTCGCCCCGTCTATATTCGGTGGAAAGTAATATATGCATTAAAGACACATTTATATACGCTTGAAAGTCCCTACAATGATAACCACAAGTGGGTTTCCCGGAAAGCAAGTGGTGCTAGGCCTGGTTGAACTTGACAAAACAAGGTTCTGGCGCTAGGATCCTTCGCACGCAGTCCTTGCAACCTCACACGCTCTTATCTTTCAACCCACCTCCTCACATAGTTGACGTCAATACCAAGCAGAAACATTTTCATTGTACCATAACATCCATGTCATCACCCGCAATCGTATCTACTGTCAGTGGGAGCATCTGTGAGTTTTTTGACGATGAATATGATATCTAAGAGCTAACCACTAGTCATATTCTGTTGCAGATGCGCAACATGATGCGGTTATCCAGAATATAGTCAGTAAGTACACCGTCACTTGATGATATTACTTTCATACTCAAGAGAGTCTAGACATCTCGCCAGATCCTGTAGCATTACTCAACCCTGTGAAGCGCGCATCCTATGAAACACGGTACGGCGCGGAAGGTGACCAACCCCATGGGTGCATGAAAGACACCCGCGTACAGATATTGGCCGATCTAGAGGCCTGGGCACATGATCCTTCAACTCCAAACGTTTATTGGCTCAATGGCCAGGTCGGTACTGGGAAAACGACGATTGGACACTCTGTCTGCCAGAGGTTGGACACTCAGAAGAAGCTTGGAGGCAGCTTCTTCTGTTCTCGCTCAGGATTGGCGGATGCACGCCGGATCATCCCCACTATCGCCACAATGCTTGCTCGATCTAACCCAAAGATCAAATCAGTCATCCATGAAGTGCTCGTGAACAAACCTGACGTCGCCGATCTCAATGATCTGTTTGAGCAATTTCGGTCACTGATCGTTAACCCTGTCAAGATCGCTACTGAAAATGACCAAGGGGTTTATTATGTTATTGTTATAGACGCCATGGATGAATGCTCAGCACCTGGAATTGTAGAAATGCTGATCACAGCCATCCTCAACAGTATCACAGGCATTCCTCTAAAATTTTTAATTACCAGTCGACCTGAGGCCTGGATCAGGAGGGCATTTAATCATGCCGCTGCACCTTCCCTCCTCCAAGAATTCACTCTTCACAAATTTTCCGTCGAGGACAACGAAGACAACGATATCGAAACATACTTAAAATATTCACTGTCTAAAATTGCGGACGATCGCGGATATTCACAACAAGCAGTTCCTTGGCCGTCCCAACAGGAACTGATGAGGCTCGTTTCCCAGTCCGATGGATTATTCATCTATGCCGCCACAGCAGTGCGGTACATCGGTGACACAGGTGTGAATCCCAAAACGCGTCTAATTGGGTTGACTGGTTTGGCAATGCCACTTGCATCCCTGGACAGCTTCTACACGCTGATTATGTCCGAAGCATTCCAGAAACTCAGTGACAAGGAAATAATAACGAGACGAGACGTACTTGCCACAGTGGTGTTTCTCCAACGCCCACTCTCGATTGCTAGCATTGCTTCCCTGTTAGAGATGACGGATGACGAGGTTGACATTGAATTGTCTCGTTTTCGTTCGGTGGTCTATGTTCCCTCCACCAATGATGGATATGTCACCATCTTTCACGCTTCATTTCAAGAGTTCATCGTCGACCCGAAACGTTGCAGTAGGAACGGCATTGATGCTTCCGATACGCACCACAAACTCGCACTCAAGTGTCTCCAGACATTGAACAAGTCTCTTCGGTATAACATTTGCGGTTTGCCTGATCATGCTATATCCACGCAGGTTCATGAAATCTCTAATCCCGACCTTATTTCTGAGTCTCTCCGATACTCTTGCTTGTACTGGGCCTCTCATCTTGTAGAGGCTCTTGCATTCCCAGCTGCAGACACTTCACCCATGCTCAGCCAGCTTGGGACATTCGCTGATACACACTTATTCCACTGGTTTGAGTGCCTCAGTTCGTTTGGAGAGCTTGGATCTGGGCTGAAGTCTCTCAGCATGGCAATAAAATCCCACTTGGTTAGTAATCAGCATAGTAGAGAAGTTTCTCTCACCATTTCCCCAGAAATACTCCAAGACCCATGCCCACCACATGTTGCTCCTCGAGGATGCTCGTCGCTACCTACAGATGGCATTTGTTCCGATGAAACATCACTGCCTCAACACGTATGGCTCAGCCCTCGTATGGATCCCTATGCGCGCATTGATAAGACATCAGTATTCAACATTGTTTGGTAACTTCCCTAGAGTAGTGGTGGGTATCGCGGAGACATGGGGGTCATTCGGGCATGTCATGCCACACCCTGCACCTGTCCGGGCTGTTGCCTTCTCGCCTGACCGGACGCGTGTAGTGTCTGGGTGTTTGGACCACTTAGTTCGTATCTGGAATACCACTACGGGGGAGAATGAGCGCATACTGGTAGGGGAGTCAGATGACGTTTTGTCCGTTGCCTGTTCGCCTGATGGGACACGCATCGTGTCTGGCTCGTTCCATGGCTCGATTCGAATTTGGAGTGCAAGAACGGGGGAGGTAGAGAATATTCTACAGGGACATTCAGGCAGAGTTAAGACGGTTGCGTTCTCTCCAGATGGATCAAGTGTTGTGTCAGGCTCTGCTGACAGGACTGCTCGGGTATGGGATGCCATCACAGGGGGGTCGAAACACATACAAACATTTAATGCGTCGGTGTTGTGCGTTGCGTTCTCGCCTCACGGGAAACATGTTGTTTCTGGCATGGAAGACGGCACTGTTTGCATTTGGCATGCCACAACAGGGACAGTTGAGCATGTACTCGAGGGACATTCATTGGCGGTGTACTCGGTTGCCTACTCACATGATGGGACACGTCTAGCATCTGGCTCTGAGGATAACTCAATCCGTATTTGGAATACACATACTTGGAAATCAGAGCGCATACTACAGGGACATACAGGTTGGGTCACCTCTGTCTCATTCTCTCCCGATGGCACACGCGTTGTGTCTGGGTCGCACGATCGATCAGTCCGTATCTGGCATCTGGCTTCGGGTGTGACAGAGGGTGTGTTTAAGGGACATACGGGTTGGGTGACGTCTGTTGCATATTCCCCTGACGGGACACTCGTGGCATCTGGGTCATACGACTACTCAGTCCAGATTTGGGATGTGACGAGGGACTTGGAGATGGAACCCAGCGCGGTCATAGATCGGTGGTCCGTTTCACGTGACAGTGGACGCGTTTCTTTTGGTTTACACCCCACGATGGCTCGTATTTGGAAGGCAATCAGGGGAAAGAGGGACCAAGTACTCGAGGGAGATCCAGGTTTCGTGTGTTCAGTTGCATTCTCAGCTGATGGGAAACGACTCGTGTCTGGGTCAAGCTGGGGGACCATCCGAGTCTGGAATGCCACCACCGGAGAGACAGAACAAACACTGGAGTGTGGTTTGTTTTGGGTAAGGTCCGTTGCTTTTTCACCTGATGGTAAATACATCGTGTCTGGATCGGACGACACGCCGGTCATTCTATGGAAGACAGCCACCGGAAAGATCAAGCACAAACTCAAGGGACATTCACATTGCGTGAGCTCCGTTGCATTCTCGCCTGATGGGGGGCGTGTAGCATCGGGCAGTTATGACTCCTCTGTCCGGATATGGAATGCAACTACCTGGAAAGTAGAGCATATACTCACTGGTCATTCACATTGGGTGCAGTCCGTTTCTTTCTCTCACAATGGATCACGTCTCGCGTCTGGTTCATCTGATCACTCAATCCGGATATGGAACACGACTACTGGAGCGATAGAGCGGATATTGGAGGGCCATTCACACCGGGTGCAGTCCGTTGCGTTCTCATCTGATGGCACGCGTGTCGTGTCTGGATCGTTGGATGACTCAGTCCGTATATGGGAAACTAATACTGGTAATTCAACACCACTGCCCAAACATGAAACCTCCCAATTCCCAGATGGGAGCAAAGTCGCTCATGTCCTCCCTGGCCACTTTCATCTCTTTCTCCCTGGGGAGCCACAGATCTTCATCTTGCCAAGTAAGGACTGGATTCTCACTGAACCACCATTGAAATCTTGTTGGATTCCCCCTGAATACCGTAATTTTGAAAAACATGCCTTCTCTCCCTCTAAAGTGTGCTTTGGATATGAATCAGGTCACATTGTCATAATCGATCTCATGCCTATATATGAGTAGCATAGCATAGTATAACTAGGGTGATATCAGGTGATATGAGGTTTGTTGAAGATTTGTAACTATTTGTGCCTTCTTTCTTGATTGCATCCATGTATCCCTATAACACCAGCAATTAAACTAGAGAAATCACAGCATAAATGAACAAATCTGCAGACAGATTGAGAAGAAATGTTAACTCATGTGCAGGAAGCCATTCAGGCAAGCCCTGTGAGGATAGCAATTTTGAACACCAAATTTTGAAAACATGTGCTAATATGACTTCATATGACATCCTGTGTGGCTTCTTGCAGAGATGATTCAAGGAAGACTGCCACATCTAATGGATGGACAGCACAGGGGCAGAAACCTTTGTTATCTTGGCTTTTAATGAAGACCTTGAGTGGGATGCTGGTCATGCCATCAAGGATAGCCTGATGAATGTTTCTACTATTTCAGATTGACAGCATTTATCCATTGCGTCTTTAACAATAATACAATTAATCCCATTTTTGTTTTCACGTGATCCTTACAGGATTGACGATCATCGAGGAGAATTGCTCAAGTAAATAATTGAGATGAGTGATGTCAGGTTTTTTCACAAGGAGACCCTAGATTACTGATTGGATCTTCAGGTAAGTTAGAGAAAGCATTTTAGATATTGTAAGGACGATGTGGCTTGTATCAAATCCTGAGTGAAACTGCACCTTCCTTTTCGACTGGGAGCATGGACCTGGTACGCCTCTTCGTCCATCTCCCCCACCATAAGGTGTCGGCTGTCATGAGGCTAGGGGAAATTGATTAATGTCTCTCACCAGGACGTTCGATAAGTGTTATTGATGTATTTTGGAATGGGTGAGGGCGATAATCATGAGGGATGAGGTGTGGGAGGGGTAGTGTGGGAGGGGTGGTGTGGGGAGCGGGAAAATCAAGGGATGTGCGCCCTGACTGAATATAAAAAATAAGAATCCCAACCAGGACGAACCTCTGATCTCCTGATTTCTGATGTTTGTGATTTTAAGGGTGTTGGACATCTTTGGTTCGAATAATTCTAGTTTAAGGACAAGCACTATTTTTTGTTTGAATAAGAGGGGCTCCTTTTCCCGTCTTCTTGTAAGATTGATTTTTGGGTAAGGGAAGCCCAAATATGTATGAACGTTTGCCAGATACAACTCCCATAGCCAATTCTTCATTACAAGCCCAGGTCTACTATATACTATTTTTTATTCAGGATATGTGTTGTGAGCACACTGTCATATTTGACCAGCTGTTTGGGAGCGGTGACTGACAGTAAACCCAACATCAATGGTAGAAATGCAACATTTTTGGCAGTAGATATTCTGCAAGTCTGGTAGGAACATGTATGGAATGTTCCTGTCCAATGCATGTGTCAGAATCAATCAATGTATAAGATCTGACGGTATCTGACAAAGAATTTTTTTTTTCTCCAAGACAAGGAACAGAGTCATGCATACAACTCAAGTATTCTTTGCATTTCAATTTTCAAAGAGGTGCATTGAAGTACCCTGTCAATATAGACCGCGAATAATGACCGTTCTCCTGGCCAGCGTTTTCGTCCATCGTGCGGATACTAAAATGAAATCGCTGTACCCTGTGTCCGCTGTAAGCACCAAATGAGCCAACGGCGCAAACCTAATTCGCTGTATGCAATCGGATGGGCCAGATATTATACCTGCATCTCACGGTAGGCTTGACTACCACATCCAAATCACCCTTTTCAATGATTGTTCCTGGCCGCACTGCCCTCCATCCGATAACAATCTACAGCATTCTGCCTTTGTCCACAGTTCCATGAGTCATTTCTGCTTGGGCTATGGTGCTCTACTACTACGAGATACATTGGCTATGGCAGAGTGTCTGAGTATCAGAAGGGGGTGACATATCAGAAGGACTGTGGTGAAATGGTACGAAACGTTCATCGATGACGACTCTGGGTCGAAAACGTGTGAAAATGGGGTAAAAAACAACCATATTGGTCAATCACGTGATTGCGAAAGAAAATCGATAGATTGCACTACACCCTGCTATTCAGAACACTGACAGCTCTTGTAGAAGATTCGAGATGCCAGTGGTCCGCGCTTATACATTGGTCAGTCAATCAGCAACGGATCCGGACTCCTAATATGAGCGGTGCAAGCCGCCTCTCTTTCATATGCAGCTGAGGGCTTGCACCCTCGTTGAGTTAAGTTGAGTGAGCATGTTTATTCGCCGGTGGAGTCCTGGCATATATTATATGCCATTTTTGCTCGCTTGCTTACAAACGAGTTGTTCTTATAAAAGAGTACACACCCGACCCTGTGCAGCGTGGCTTTATCTCAAAACAGAACCCCATCCTGACATAGAACCGGAACCCAACATGCTGGATAGGGATTAGGCCGAAGTGCTAGCGTTAGCTGACTGTTCACCTATACGAGTTCCCAGGTTAATGTATCCTGGGTCTGCGATAGCCCATTCTACTACCCACATCCTGGTTTATCTATCTAAAGTAACCCTATCAGTCATCATAAACAATATACGGATGAAGACATCATACACAAGGCAAAATACGTGCCTTAGACCCCCCCAACCCGATGGCCCAGCAGCTGCACCGGGTTCTGCCGCCGATTGACTTACAAGTTTCCTTCTGCCACCACCTCACATTATTTCGAAATGCTCAAACTCCAAAAGCGACAGCCAAACCAAAGAAATTCAAGCCACCGTCCAATGACGTGAGTAGCCCTCCCTTCATGCAATTCCTTAGAGTACAAACCACTCATTACCATCTGCAAAGGCAAACATAACCACCGCTGAGCAAGAACCTATAGCGGTGCTCTCCTATCCCATCACTGCTACCAAGCCACCGGTGACTACCTGTCCCTCCATGACTCTACATAGGCTATACCGTTGTCGTGCTGATCGAAAACTTCTAGGTCGACGTCAGTGCGAAGACTTCGGACGAGGCAATCAAAGGCATCGCACAAGATGTCAATAATATATCTACACCTGAAAAGTCAGATCAAGGTGACTTTCCG
>QLPG01007813.1:0-20196 GCA_003314385.1 Gomphus sp. MG54 | reverse complement strand
GAGAAGGATGAAGAAAATAAGAGAAGAGGCAGCAGCAGCACTAGAAAAGGCAGCATCAGCATCAGACATGAAGAAGTATTATGACAAAGGAAGGCAAGATGTACCACAATATCAAATAGGGGACAAGGTTTACCTGGAAGGCCTTAATGTCACCACCGACCAACCTTCAAAAAAGCTAGAAGACAGACGTTATGGCCCATTCCCAATTGTAGCAAAAGTGGGAGAACGTGCCTATAAACTACGACTACCCCCCAATTGGAAGAACATCCATCCTGTGTTTAATACTGTCCTGCTGTGCCCTGCCCAAACACCCACATCCTCCATACAACAAAAGCCAACACCCCCTCCACCAGTGATGACACCAAAAGGAGTAGAGTATAAAGTAGAGGAAGTTCTGGACTCCAGAATGTGTAGAGGAAGTTCTGGACTCCAGAATGTGTAGAGGAGTACTGCAGTATCTGGTGAAATGGGTTGGGTACCCCAGAGAGGAGAATTTGTGGGTGCCAGGGAAGAACATGAGGAATGCAAGACGGAAAACACAAGAGTTCCACATGCGATTCCCAGCTGCACCCAGGCACATAGGCCACATCTTCCACAGACTACCCTTTCGGCCCATACCAAACCCCAGAGTAGTGTCATGATGGGACGACATGGATGCATGAGTGAGGAGTGAGTGGCATGCAGAAGGCCATTGCATGCGGGGTGGTGGTCAGCATGGCGAGTCGATGCAACGAAGTGCGTGACGACGAGTGTGATGCGGCAGATTGACGCGACAAAAGTGCACGACGGCGACAGGTGTGAACACACGTGGACGCGACAGATGCGCAGATGCGAACGAACGCAGGCAGATATGCGAACGCAGGTGCAGGTGCAAATGGCAGGTGCAGGCGCAGGTGCAAGCGCAGGTGCAGCAGGATGTGCGCGAAAGCGGCGGATACAGGTGCAGGTGCAGGTGCAGGTGCAAGGGCGGTGCACCGGTATGCGATGGCGGGCGCGACAGGCACGTGCGTGTGAGGATGGCGTGAGGGCGGTGGACGCATGTGAGGATGGCGCAAGGGCGGTGGACGCGTGTGAGGATGGCGCAAGGGTGGTGGACGCATGTGAGGATGGCACGAGGGCGGCGCTGTGGACGTGTGAGGATGGCATGAGGGCGGTGCTGTGGACGTGTGAGGATGGCACGAGGGCGGCACTGTGGATGCATGAGGATGGCGTGAGGGCGGTGCTGTGGACGCGTGAGGATGGCGCGAGGGCGGTGGATGCATGAGGATGGCACGAGGGCGGCGGACGTGTGTGAGGATGGCACGAGGGAGGCGCACCGGTACGCGATGACGGGCGCAGTGCAACAGGTGTGCAGGCACGAGAGCGGCAGGTGTAGGTGTGCGTAGGGATGTGGGGGCAGGTGCAGGTGCTAGGATGGTGCAAGGGTGACGGGTGCAGGTGCGAGGGCGGTACACCGATATGCAACGACGAGTGTGATGGCAAATGCGACAGGTGTGCAGGCGCGAATCCATGCAGGTGCAACAAAAAGGATTGAGTCGCCGCGCACGCCGGCATGACGACGAAAAAACCTGTAAAAAAAAGGAAAAAACGAGTCGCCGTGCACACCGGCACGACGAAGAAACGACCTGTAATCGTTGTGCATGCCGGCGCAACGAGAAAGGGATCCATGGCTAGCAGAGAGCTCCAGAGGGTCTTGGTCCAGGGAGGTTGAATGCACGCCGGCGCAACCGGAAAACTAACTAATGCGACCCCTGCCTTACCTTCTTCTCGCAAAAAGGATGCCCCACCAATCGTGCAGGCTGGCACGACGGCTAGGATGAGTGCAGGGGTCATTTACCTTCTTCTCACCACCTCTGTCGGACAAGACCGTGAGTGGGAGGGATAGTGAACAAGTGACATAAGTGCTTATACCAAACAAGCACCTGCCCCTCCAACCCGGTACTTTGGATCACTCAGTAGACAAGCAATGCATGCATCATCAATGAGGACATTGACCTTAAAAGGGGGGGTAATGTCATGATTTATCCACTCCTTTCTCTATTACTTGTTATTGGACTCCACTACTCCGCCAGACCATATGTATAGTTCTTAGGTAATTAGTTAAAGCTCAATCTTGAGCTGGTCAATACACTGACAAGTATCATTGCTCATTTCCCTCCTCCGCTCTCCAGTATTGAAGCTCTTGTTGTTGCTGACAGCAGTATAACTTTCAAGACTACAGAACCGACTGCTGCTCCGATACCTCAGGCCTCAACCGCTGCTTCACAGTCCAGCACCCTGCTTCCAAGCAATCCATCACCATCTCCGAAGTTGGAGGCACCACGGATTGCCCTAGTTAATGCAGAATCATTTGTTTGCACATGCAAACTAGAAGGTTTGCAAGCCTTTCAACTTGACCTCACAGATCTCAACAAATAGGCTCGAGGCTCCACTATAGTCGATTCCTCCAACAGCCTGGATAGCATTAAAAAGCATGTTCCAGAATTCTATCATGACTTCGCTGATGTCTTTAGTAAACAGTGTGGTAATACACTAGCACCTCCTAGACCTTACGACCTCAAGATCAACCTCAAGGATGGCACTTGGCCCCCTCTTGGTCCCATTTACTCCTTCTCAGTATCCGAACTCCAATCACTATGATATTTCATTGACAAACACCTCAATATGGGCTTCATTTGACCCTCACATTCATCACATGGTGCCCCAGTACTATTTGTATGCAAGAAGGACAGCTCCCTGCGACTCTGCATAGACTTTTGTGGTCTAAACAGAATTATGAAGAAGGAGCATCATCCACTTCCCCTTATTTCCAACCTCTTAGATGCCCCCAAGAAAGCTCGTATATACACTAAAATTGACCTCAGACATGCCTATCATCTCATTCAAATTGCCAAAGGGGACGAATGGAAGACAGCCTTTAGGACACATTATGGATCCTTTGAGTGGCTTGTCATGCCTTTTGGACTTTCTAATGCCCCTGCTGCATTTCAGCACTTCATGAACAACATTTTTGATGATCTATTAGACAATTGCATCATCGTCTATTTGGACAACATCCTCATCTATTCCAATGACGAATCCTCACATATTGAACATGTTCACGAAGTTCTCTGATGATTACACAAACACAACCTTTATGCTTGAGAAGACAAATGATCCTTCCACCAAACATCTGTTGAATACCCCAGATATATCCTATCACCCAAGGGTCTTACAATGGCAGAAGTCAAAGTCAAATGCATCACTCAATGGCCCGAGCCACAAAAAGTCAAAGACATCCAATCATTCCTTGGATTTGCAAACTTCTATCCAAGATTCATTTTCAACTATTCCTCCATTACGACTCCTCTTACTCAACTCACTTGCAAAGGTCTGGCTTGGAACAGGAGTGAGGAGTGTAGAGATGCATTTAATAAGCTGAAACTGGCATTCTGCCCCCATTTTAACTCGTTGGACTCCTTGATTGTGGAGACAGATGCGTCAGATTATGCTTTAGCAGCTATACTCTCCCAACACTCCCTAGACGGCGAGCTTCATCCTGTTGCTTTTCATTCCCAAACTTTCACCTCTCCCAAACTTAATTACGATGTTCATGATAAAGAACTGCTTGCAATTTTCGAAGCTTTTCAAAAGTGGTGTCACTACTTAGAAGGTTCTGGTGACTCTGTCAATGTCATCACCGATCACAAGAACTTAGAGTACGTTTGTACAACCAAGTTGTTGACTAGATGTCAAGCTAGGTGGTCGGAATACCTCTCTCAGTTTAATCTCATCATTCATTTCAGACCAGGTTGTTTGGGCACTAAGCCTGATTTGCTCACTAGATGATGGGATATCTACCTTAAGGAGGGGATGAGCGACTACACCACCATTAATCCTCAGAACCTTCGACCCATCTTCTCTCAACATCAGTTGACCATGTCCCTTCAAGCCATGAGCCTCATCAAACCCATACTGAGGGCCTTGACTCTTATGGACACCGAGCATATCCTGAACGACATTAAACATTATCATCTTCCCTCTAACTCCTTAGCCCAGAAATGCCTCATGAATAACAATGACCCGAAGTGGCAGACTAATTCCAATGGTCTGTTACTATTTGACGATCGCATCTACGTTCCCGAGGCCCAAGACTTACACTTACATGTGTGACAACATAAGCTTGATCACATTCTTTCTGGACCCTTCGGAATTAACAAAACCATAGACCTCGTTAGATGCGACTACAATTGGCCTGGCATGAGGTCATTTGTCAAAGACTACTGCAAATCCTGTACGACATGTATGCAGAATAAATTGCAATGTCATAAGCCCTATGGATTGCTCAAACAGCTTACAGTGCCAGAAAAACCCTGGAACTCAATATCTGTGGACTTTATCGAACAGCTCCCACATCCTTGGGATTCACAGCTATCCTAGTTATAGTCGACCACTTTTCCAAACAGTCTATCTTCATTCCCACTTCTGTTACCATCACTTCCACTCAGCTTGCAGAACTCTTCATGTATTCTCCAAACATGGCATTCCTTCTCACGTCACTTCAGATAGAGGCTTGGAATTTGTGTCCCACTTCTGGCATTCTCTTGGGAAAGCCCTTGATATGAAGTTGTATTTCACCTCAGGCTATCACCCAGAAGGTGATGTCCAGACCAAGCATACTAATCAGACATTAGAACAGTACCTTCATGTCTATTGCAACTATCAACAAGACAACTGGGCTTCATTATTACCCCTTGCAGAGTTTGCCTATAACAATGCTCCCAGTGCCACCACTGGAGTCTCACCTTTCTTTGCCAACAAAGGCTATCATCCCAATTTTACCATTCATCCAGAACATGACCTTGCTTCATCACGAGTGCAAGACTTCATAGTTGACCTGGATGAGTTGCACCAGCAACTTTGAACCAAGATCCTCGATGCTCAACAAATGTACCAGACCTCAGCTAACACTAAACGACTTCCATCTCCAGACTTTCCTATTGGCAGTCTCATGTTTATCAAAGCCAAATTCCTCAGGACTAACTGCCCTGCGAAAAAGCTAGCTGAGAAGTTTTTGGGTCCATTTGAAATCATTGCACATCCCGGTACTCACTGAAACTCCCAGGCTACATGAACACAGTACATCCTGTATTCCACATTTCAATGCTCAAGCCAGCCTCTCCTAATCCCATTCCAAATCACATTCAACCACCTCTGACCCCAGTCATAATCGATGGTGAAACCAAATTCGAAATATCCAAGATCCTTGACTCGAAAATCAATAATCGACGGATGGCGTGCAAGTTGTTGTACTTAGTGCAGTGGACAGGATATGAAGGAATAGATGAAGAAACTTCATGGCTCCTTGCAACAGAACTCAACCATGCTTCAGAACTCATTCAAGACTTTCACAAGTCATATCCATCCAAACCTGGACTATTACCCATTCCATAAGCACCTTGCAATTTCTCTTCTGTTCAATCTCGCTCATTCCATTCATTATCACTCTCGCATTTTAGTTCCATTCATTCTGTCTTTAAGTTTTTTTAAAAAAAAACCTCAATTCTGATTCATTCATTTCAACTTGCAATTCAGCTTCTTCCTTCAGTTTTCAAGTTCAAACCTCAGTTTCCATTCCATCATTCCTTATTCCAATTCAACTCTTAATTCTGAACCTTCACCCAATATTCACATTCAAGTCAAATTCAAAATTATACAATTAAGTCACCCATTCCTATTCTACAATCCTAAGTCTATTTCATCATCCTCAGCCTCATCAAAGGCACTCTTTAGGTTTTCAGACCCCAACACCTAATTTTCCCAAGTTCTCCACACCCTAGATGGTTCCTGTATAATGTTTTCACTGGCAGATGTCTGATAACCTATCTGTAATGATAAGTTCCTTATCTCCACTTGAAATTCGTCATTTGTCATCCTCAGCTCGGCATTCTCATGCCTGCTGTCCTCCACTTCACACCAAAGCTTGTCGACTGACCACCAGAGCTGCAGTCAATGTGATAACTGGGGAGGGCTGGGGGGGTGCAGGAACAACAAGGGGAGGAGGAGGGACAACCATAGGAGGCGGTGAGAGAAGAGGTGGGGGAGATGGCATAGGCAGTGGAGGAGGCAGTGGAGGCAGTGGAGGCATAGGTGATGACACTGTTATTTGCAGTGTTGGTATTGGTAAAGGAATTGGCAGTTCAGGAGGTAGAGGGGATGAAGGGTGGAGGGTAGAGGTTCCACGCTGGAAGAGGGGAGTATGCGCCCTTTTCAAAGGTCCTGGCCTGTCCAAATTGTGAGCCTCAGACATACCCTTCCTTGCCCTTTTCTTCCTCGGACTTCCTTCTACTTTGCTACTTCTTGCCTTTCCTTTCCCTTTATCTTTCCTCTTACTGGTACCTCTGCCTCGCACATTTATTGTACACCCAACCCCCCTCTTACTACACCACACACACGCTCCCATATCCAAATCCCCATCCCATTTACAAAGACAAGTATTGTGCTATTACACACATTGTTCACAGGGGAGGTCAGACTTATGGCCCTCAACCTAAGGTGTATTGTTGTCCTCTTCTACCAGCCTCGCATCATGGTAGAAGATGATTTTGGAATCAAACTCATCGTTCCACATCTCCAGATGAGTGTACTGGACACAAAAAATAATTAGTACTATGCCATATCCAAGCAAAGGATCACTCACCTTTGCACTTTTCAAGTGCAATCCTTTGACCCATGGGGCTTGTATATCAATCGCATCTCTCATGTCCTCTTTGAGTTGCACACGGTTACATTCAATCATTGATGGGGTAGGAGTAGGCATGTTGATGGGGGGAGGATGGTTGGCGCTGTTGAGGTAGGAGACAATGGACGAGGTGTACATGCCCATGAGCTTGCAGACATACGAGGAGTTGATGAACGATTCTTCTTCCATTTGCAATGTCAACAATGTTCACCCCCCAAACTCCCTCACAGTCACTCTTATACGCTTTCACATTTCCAAACTCCAACAGGGCCACCATTCTAGAACTTCATTTCTGTGGCCTCGTGGGACTCAGCCGTAAGGGGGGGATACTGTCAGGAACTGTATGCCAGCATACCCAACTATTCATTTCAGCCCACTCAGCCCAACTCTGCCCTTGCTCGCCTATTCAACTATATGCCCTCAGCCCACGGACTATATACACCTCGTGTATCCATCTTGGCATCACATGCTCCTGTCAATTCACTCATTTCATTTACATCACACTCCATATGCTGGCTATTCCATTCTGTCTTCATTTACATCAATATCCTTTCATTTATGTTCTGCTCCACTTTTATTTATTCACAATTCCGCTCAGTCTCTTATATCCAATTTGCTATTATGTTCCTTAGGGTAACTCCATTAGGAATCGGAGTGACATGTCACTCCCCAATGTCATGGAGGAGATCATTATTTGGGGTGTAGTATTTCCATTCTCGCTTTTCATGATCCTTGGCTTTCTTATTCTATCATAGGAATCTAATCGACTCCTTGTAGATTTGAAAGTAGTATAAAGATCTTGTACTTCAGTAGTTCAGTCCTCAGCCAGATAATCAATCTTGAATTTCTACTAGCTAATTCTCTGTCTCACCTTTCTGAAATTAGGGCCAGTGTGACCCAGTGGGCCCAACACACAAGTTGAAGCCATACCCTGCCCTGAACCTTGCCATTGATTTATCTTTGGGAGATTTTATGTTAATTACAATTACATCATTCCTTCACATCGTAACACTGACCATGTCTGATGACAAAGTCAAAACCATCTGCAACTGGCCCAAACTGAGGAAGGTCAAAGAATCCAGTCTTTCCTAGGTTTTGCCAACTTCTATCGTCATTTTATCTTCAACTATTCAGACATCACCATACCTCTCACTCAGCTGACACATAACGGCACACTGTTAAATCCACGTGTTGGCGCTTAGCTAGAGACTTCTGGAAGGGTTTTTGGAGGGTTCTGAATGGTTTCTGAAGTGGGGATTCATATTCCGAGGGCGGGGGCTAAGGGTCAGAATTGGGATCAGAATCAGAGTGGACAGAAGTCGGGAACGCCGGGGGTCTTGGGACTGTTTACAGTATAGGGTGGTACGGGTGGTTTGAGGTTGCAGGGACTTGGCTTCAACTTATGTGTTGCACCCTCCTCAATTGTCTGTCCCTAATTTTGGAGAGTCGGAAAGTTTACCAGAACTTAATCGGAAACTACGATGCAGTATTAAGTCAATATTTGTACTGGCAAATAGTCCAGTCAACTGGTGACTTATATACATGTATCTAGTTCTTGTACTATCTTTTACCGAGTAAAGACAAGGGGAGGGGGGAGAGAGTACAAGGGGCAATATAAAATGAAGAACAAGGAGTGAGGTACGTGATGATCCTGCATGTTGTCTATCAAAGGAGCAGAACCTTGACTTTGGAATCTTTGGAGGTTCGGAAACACAGAACCTTGGAATGATGTATCGGACATCCGGAAATCAGTTATTCAGTCTTAAGCGATCGGAAAGGTCCCAGAAACGGTGCAGGTGGTTGTAGGGTTTAATGTGGGTTTATTTGGCAGCATGGGCCATAACACACACCCTGGGCATGGACTGAGGACTGTCAAAAGTCTTTCAACCTGCTCAAGATGGCATTTACCTTGGCCCCTATCCTGTATCATTGGGTACCCAACCTACCTTTGGTTGTGGAGACCAACACTTCATAATACACCCTTGTTCCTATTCTTTCAATTATTGATCCTGAAGGTGAGATTCACCCTGTTGCTTTTCACTCATACACATTTACAGCTCCTGAACTAAATTATGATATTCATGATAAAGAGCTTTTAGCCATTTTTGAGGCATTCAAATGCTGGCAGTACTACTTAGAAGGCTCTGCCAGCCCTGTTGATGTCATCACTGATCACAAAAACCTCAAATACTTTTCCACTACTGAAATTTTGACCCATAGACAGGCTCAGTGGTCCAAATACCTATCTCAATTCAACCTCACCATTCATTTTTATCCTGGCAAGCTTAGCACAAAGCTCAACATATTAACTAGATGATGGGATGTCTACTTAAAAGTAGTGACTATAGCACCATCAACCCCCAGAATCTTTGGCCAATCTTCATAAGATCGCAATTAGTGGAATCCCTTTGAGCTACACAACTCTTCATTCCAACCTTACAAGCAAGTATCATGATGGATTTAGAAACCCTTCATTCTAATATACTTTCAGCTCTCCCATCTAACCTCACAGCAATGCCACATCTTGGCCTAACTGCGATGCTGAACCCAAGGTGGATACAAACCCCAGATGGTTGTCTTTGACTGGATGACTGAATCTATATCCCCAACTCTAACAACCTCAGACTATGTGTATTACAGTACAAATATGATCATATACTCTCAGGACACTTTGGTCAGAAAAAAATGCTAGCTTTGGTCTACAATGAATATACTTGACCAGGCCTGTCACTTTGGTTATCAAATTCTATAAATCCTGCATGACATGTATGCATTCAAAATCACAGCAACACAAACCTTATGGCTTCTTAAAATAACTCCCTATTCCTGAATGACCATGGAACTCTATTTCTATAGATTTCATCAAGCAACTCGCTCTGTCCTCAGGATTCATGTCAATTATGGTAATAGTTTTTTGTAGACTCACAAAACAAAACATCTTCATTCCTGTGGTTGACATGATTACTTTGGCTAAACTGGCTAAACTGTTTGTGCTTCATGTCTTTTCCAAACATGGTGTACTGAGTCACATAACATCTGACCAAGGAAGCAAATTTGTTCTCACTTCTTCAGGTTGCTCAGTAAAGCTCTTGACATGCACCTACACTTCACCTCTAGCTATTATCCAGAAGCTGACGGCCAGACTGAATGTGTAAATCAAATCTTAGAACAGTATCTTCAAGTCTATTGCAGCTACCAGTAGGATAACTGGTAGGGAATGGCACGGGTCACTCATGGGTCAAATGTGGGTGACCTACACCTAACCTATGGGGAACCCAAACCCATCAACCCATGGGTGGACAGGTGTCGGGTGTGTTCCATACCCACATGCACCAACATGAATGTGCCACACCTGCATGTGCCATACACATACAAGACATATGACATGAACATGCCATATACACATATAACATACGATATAAACATGCCATACACACACATGATTAGGGAAATGCATGGGTCAGGCCAACCCGCACAGGTTACTGGGTTAGGTGTCCTTGGGTGTGGGTGCAGGTCAAGCCGCAAGCACCCGTGACCCGGGCCCAACCCGGGGCGTCAACTCCGACACGAATGCGACAAAAGCACCATATGCACATGTGACACCATGAACGCGACGAATGGGACGAATGCACCGTATGAGTCATACGTGCCATATGCACCATACACGTCATATGCACCGCACGTGCCATATACGCCGTACATGTCGTACATGCCATATGCGCCGTACACGTTGTACATGCTGTACGCGCCATACATGTTGTACATGCCATATGTGCCGTACACGTCGTACATGCCGTATGCGCCATACACGTTGTACATGCCATATGCGCTGTATGTGCTGCACATGCCATATGCGCCGCATGCGCCATATGCATTGTATGCGCCATATGCACCGTACGTGCCATATGCATCATACATGTCGTATGCACCGTATGCACCGCACGCACCGTATGCATCGTACGCATCGTACGTGCCATATGCACCGTATGCGCCGCACGCACCATACACGTCGTACATATCGTACATGCCATATGCGCCATATGTGCAGGTGCAGGGTGCACCCGACACCCGTCAACCCATGGGAAAAAACCCATGGGTTGATGGGTTTGGGTTTCCCATGGGTCAGGTGCGGGTCACCCACATTTGACCCATGGGTGACCCATGCTGTTCCCTATACACGATGTATGACATATGATATAAATGCACCACACACTTGCACGTACAGTGTATTGGTGTTGGTGCATGTGTATATGGTGCATTGGTGTTAGGGTATGCATATATGGTGTATTGGTATCAGCATATGCGTGTACAGTGCATTGGTGTTGGTGTGTGCATGTATGGCATGTTGGTGTCAGCACATGGACATATAGTGCATTGGTGTCAGCACATTAGACCTGGGTCACAGGTGCTCTTGGCTTGACTGTAAGGGCAACCTATGCAGGTACTGATTCCTGGGCAACTGCTGGAAGCTAGAACCAATGGGACACCACCCAGCCCTGGCCTTCTCCCTAGGCCTGACTCAGGGACTCGAACCCTAAAGCCTACCCACAGAGCCAATCAGACACTGATAAAGGGATCCAGAAGTAAATATATACTAAAAGGAGACTAAATACAATATCAATGCATACCTGGTAAGGGGATTCAGAAGAGAATGAGGTGAGGATCCCTTACCTAAGCAGCAAACTATATAACTAGTGACTGTGACACAAGTAAGTCATGTCACAGTCAGTGAAAACAGAAGAATCCATAAGAGAAGAAGGATATGAATAAAGGATATACAGGGAGAAGGAATAAATATTAGTAGGCAGGAGGCTGTTGTCAGGGGAACCCCCAATAACAAATCCCAACTGACACCACCCTACCCATACTTCATACCAATGGGCCAAGAACCATTTGGCCCACTCATGGAAGTGCCGAACGGGATACTTACCAAACAACTGTCACCACTGGTAGTCACCCTTTAGGAGCCTTAACTGTAACTATTAGCCCCTCTCTTGTTGGTGTTGGGACCCCAGCAGAACTTTCCAGTCAGTATGGAGGATGATGCCCAGTATGGTGCAGAGCACTATAGCAATGGTGCTTATATACAGTAGTTAGTGGGTGAAGGGTTCCCTAGAGTTTTCTCTTTGGATTCCCCTTTTCCAGGTAGGCTAGTTACTATGTATTAGGTACTATACTAAACTTTGGATCCCCCTTTGCCAGTGCACCACCCTATCAGGCTCCAGAAATGCTGAGGAGTGGCCAAGTCCTGCAGGCTGAGAATAGTGGCATGGCTTTAACGTGCTCATGCGTTGTGCCCTACTTCCCATGCATGCCACCGATTTAGGACAGAGGGATACCTGGGAGAGTGCCAAGAGTGTCGGCCCAGGTAAAGGACTTGGGACAGGAGAGGGGAGGACAAGAAGGCGTAAACCTAGTTGATTTCCAGAATGAAGAACCATCTACATACATTGGCTACTTATATAGGCTAATAAGTGAGATGTGGAACAGAGTGGCACAAGGAATGGAGAACAATAAGGTATGAAGAATCATGTGGAGGTATTGTCCACAATGATCAGGAATAGAACAAGGAATGTGGACAACAATAGAACAATAAAGTATGGCCAAGGACAAAAGAGTGAGTGAGAATAGAACAATGAGAGTGGCAGAACATAAAACAATAGGGTCACTGCCGAGTGACAATAAAGAGTGAATGTCCTGAAGGTAAGCAGGCAAGGGGAAGGACAGGGAATAACAGAATGACAAAGGATAGAGGGGATGGGATGAGGGAAGTGAACCAAATGATGAACCGAATGTACCGAGCCGAGGCCACACACTGGTAAGGGTTGATATGGGTAAGGGTTGGTCGGTCGGTACTGCCGAGTAAATCAGAGCATGGTATTGTGGGCTTTACACACCCAAGGGTAGAACACCTGCTTAGGTTGCCCTTACAGTAGAAAACTCTCTCCCACGAGTACCAGCTGCCTCATCGTATGACCCCGAATCAAACCTCTTCAGAAGCAGTGACAGTGGCAGCCCCTTCTCGTTCACTTATAAAAGAAAAACACCCTATCCCTTATAGATTTACCATCAGCTCAGGAATTATTGGACCAACTGGTTGGTATAGAATAGGAGTTACTGAGAGAGAGAAGAGAAAAGCAGGATCTAGAGATGAGGCTGAACACGCTGCAGGCAAAGGTCTCCCAACCCATGCTCAGCAGCCCATGAAACAGATGGTGGAACCCACCAAGCCCTCCAAGTTTGACGATGACCGTATGTATGGATAAGCAGTCATGTAGTCCTGCACCCTATACCTCGGCATCTGTGCCACCAATTTTTCAGATGAGCAGTCCCAGATCCTCTGGGCACTGTCCTTCATGAAGGCTGGAAGTGCTGCAACCTTCTCTGGTTGGGTGTTTGCCCATGAAACAAAAACAGGCAGGTTGCTCTATGTGAAATGGAAGGCTTGCAACACTTCTACCCCCTGCATGAGGCTACTGATGCAGCAAATCAACTAGAGTCACCTCAGTACCATCAGGGCAAGCACTCGGTTGATGAGTATATTAACCAATTTGAGGACTTAGTCGAAAAGGCTGAATATATAGATGGGCAATCTATCATTATGAAGTTCCAGTAAGGCCTTGACTCTACAATCAAGAGCTGCATCATGCTAATTCTAGATGGGAGGCCAAAGGACAATGACATCTCAGCATGGTACGCTGCTGTGCGGGTCACACATGCAGCAAACAAAGCCTTCCAGGGGCCTCGATTCCCATCATCACACATCTCCATGCCACAGCCTAGCCAAAGGCTTGTTAAACCCCTGACTAGGAAAGCCTCCTAGAACATTGTCAGCCCCCCTTCCTCTAATCCCACCCCCCAGACCCATGAAAATGGATGTCGATATGACTAGATAGTGGTATCCTCTGCCCCTCATATGCCAGTGATGCGGCAAGACTGGCCACTTTGCCTGAGACTGCCCCCAGGCATACGATGTGTGCTTCAGCTGGAGTACTGGATGGTATCTGCAGACCTTCGAGATATCGACGAGGCTGAGGGGGTCAAGGAAGTGGATTTGGGGGATTTTGCCCAAGGCAGCAAGTGAAGGATGTGCCTTCACTGCCCTTGTTTAATTGTTTTGCCTCTCTGTCTATAGACTCTGATATGGAGAATACAACCCAGTATTCAGACAATAATGCCTTAGCTGTAAGCGATGAAGACACTCCCGAGCCAATTTCACCAAAACTACCATCTCCCCCCCTAGGTTAAAACATTGGGAACATAGACTTCCAAAACAATACATAGTGGCCTCCACCCCCTTGCCAAATTCACTGAACCTCAAGGTAGAGATACAGACTACCAACACAGCCAAAGTTAAGGGTGTAACTGCCCTGATAGACAGCAGAGCCACTGGATTGTTCATAGACCAAAAGTTTGCAGTAGCTGAGAGATTGACCTTGTGCCCATTGACTCAACCTATGCCAGTGTATAACGTTGATGGCACCCTGAACGAAGGAGGAGCAATTCGGCACATGGTCAATGTGATCTTGTGCTATCAAGACCACTTGGAACGAGCCATATTTGCCATGACCAATCTAGGAAAGTACAAGATGATCCTCAGCTATCCCTGGCTCCACAATCATAACCCTGAGGTCAACTGGTGTACGCAAGAGGTCATGCTAAGTCGGTGCTCCACCCAATGCCACACCTGCCGAGCTAAGTTGCAGAAGGAACATCAGGAGGAGATGGCAATTTGGGCTCTCCGGGCAGGCCCCTTGCTGAGCATGACAGTCGATGAGTCAGAAGACTATAAAAGCACTGACAACAGTGTGCCCCTCCTTGAACCAGGTGATCGCCTTTTTGTGACTGTAGCTGTAAGGGCAACCCTCTTTCGGAACTGATCTCGACTGCCAGAGGCTGGAACCAGCGGGACACCACCCAGCCCTGGACGTCCTCCTAGGCCTGACTATGGGACTCGAACCCAGAGCCTACCCACAGGCTTCACAGATCTAAGCAGGGGAAATCCGAAGTTCAATTACAGCTACTACCTAAGTACATGTAGGGCTCTCACCTAAGCAGGGGAAATCCGAAGAGGAAAGTCTAAGGATCTCCGCTGCTGGTGAACCTCTTTTATACCCTTTATGTAAGTGGTCTGTGCACTAGCTTATAAATCAACATAGGCGCCTATTCCCAGTTCCAGTCATCACACTAAGATCATTCCTATCTCCTACTCGGTGGTCCCTCAGACCTGGGTCTCCTGACCTCAGAGTTGGGAGGAGTCTGAGATAGGACCTCGGAGTTGGGAGGAGTCCGAGATAGGACCTCGGACTTGGGAGGAGTCCGAGATAGGACCTCGGAGTTGGGAGGAGTCCGTGATGAGACCTTGGAGTTGGGAGGAGTCCATGATAGGACCTCGGACTTGTCGTCAGGACTCGGAAGGGATCATCCTCTGACATCGGTGGTCTCTCGGACTTTGGTCTTTCGTCCTTGGAGTTTAGGTGGAGTCTGAGATAGGACCTCGGACTTGTTGTCAGGACTCGGAGAGGGTCGTCCCCTGACAGTAGCCCCACCAAATGTCCCAATTGGGACTATCGTAGCAGCCACAACTGCACAACAACTGGCTGAATGGGCACCCCGGAGCACTCCTCCTAGGGAGAAAGGGGCAATCCTGCCTTATCTCCAGGACTTCAATGATCTCTTCAAGAAAGAGTCCTTTGATTCCCTCTCTAAGCAGAGGACATGGGACTATGTAATCAAACTGGAACTGGGTGCAAAACTCTGGGCTTGTAAGGTATACCCGCTCTCCCCAAGCGAACAGTGAGAACTGGATGAGTTCCTATAGGAAAACCTCCGCATGGGTCATATCTGCCCCTCAAAACCCCCAATAGGCAGCCCTGTATTCTTCATTAAGAAAAAGGATCACTCCCTTTGGTTGGTCTAGGACTACCGAGTGCTCAACGTGATGACAGTGAAGAACCAATACCCCCTCCCTATCATCCCAGAACTCATTACACAACTTCAGGGGGCCAAGTACTTCACTAAATTAGACATGCAATGGGGGTTCAACAATGTGAGGATTAAGGAAAGAGATGAGTGGAAGGTGGCGTTCTACACAAACTGAGGACTCTTCAAACCCCTTGTCATGTTTTTCAGCCTTACCAACAGCCCCACGACATTCCAGACTATGATAAACAACATCTTTCAGGACCTTGTAATGGAAGGGCATGTATGTGTGTACCTGGACAACACCCTTATCTTCACTGAGACTCTTGAAGAGCATTGATGGGTTGTCTGGGAAGTCCTTGAATGATTAAGGACCCACAAGCTCTACCTCCAGCCAGAGAAGTGCGAGTTTGAACAGACAAGGATCAAATACTTAGGCCTCATCATATCTCATGGCAAGGTAGAGATAGACCCCATCAAGGTAGAAGGCATCATGGGTTGGCCAACCCCATCAAACCGGAAAGAGGTCCAAGCTTTCCTTGGCTTCACCAACTTCTATCAGAGGTTCATTGAGAGGTTCTCACATCACACCAGGCCATTGTTTGAACTTGTAAAGCAGGATGTGAAGTGGAGGTAGGGAGACATGGAACAAGCAGCCTTTGAAGGGCTCAAAACGATGTTCACAACAGCGCCCATCCTTGGGTTTGTCAACAATACTCGCCCTTACTGAGTGGAAGCAGACAGCTCTGATATCGCCATGGGGGTGGTCCTTTTGCAGCAGTCACATGAGGATGGCAAGTGGCACCCTATTGCCTGTTATTTGAAAAGCCTCTCCCCAGTAAAAAGGAACTATGAGATCCACGACAAGGAGATGCTTGTGATCATCCAGGCCTTGGAAGAGTGGAGACACTTCTTAGAGGCTGAACACCGTGTCAAAATCTGGACCAACTATAAGAATCTAGAGTATTTCCGATCTTCAAAGAAGTTGAACCCCATTGGTCCCTCTACCTCTTGCATTTCAACTTCCATCTATGGCACTAACCGGGAGTAACGATGGGGAAGTCTGATGCACTCTTGCATCAGTTAGATCAAGGATCGGGAACAGGCAACAATAGTGACCTAGTCTTGCTTTGGCCTGAGCTGTTCACAATACAGGCACTCGAGGGAATAGCTCTGGATGGAGAGGAGTGGGGGATTGCCTGAGAACTGAAGAAAGCACTAGGTGAAGGGATGCTAGAGGACAAGGTGATGGAAGCTGTGAGGAAGCTGTGAGAAGCAGGAGGAAGATCATTGGTTTTGGCTGAATGGGCAGAGGAAGATGGACTGTTGACCTTCCAAGGCAAGGCATATGTCCCAGATGTGGGAGGCCTCTGGTGACAGATCATAGCCTACCACCATGACTCTAAGATAGCTAGGCACCCTGGCCGTTGGAAGACCCTTGAGCTCATCTCCCAAAACTATTGGTGGCCCCACATGTCTTGGTACATCGGTGAGTATACCAAGACGTGTGACCTATGCCTGTGGACAAAGGCCCAAAGACAGCAGCCTGCTGGGGAACTCCACCCACTTCTGATTCCTGAGGCATAGTAGGATACCATAAGCATAGACTTCATAGTAGAACTCCCCAACACACACGGGTACAATGCCATGATGAATGTGGTGGACTTGGTGTCTAAGCAGGCGCACTTAATGCTGACTCACACTACGGTAATGGCAGCTGGAGCAGCACAGCTCTTCCTACACCATGTATAGAAGCTACACAGGTTGCCAAGGGTGGTGGTGTCTGATCGAGGGGTCCAATTTGTCTGCAAGTTTGCCCAGGAACTCTACCACTTACTAGGCATTTGCCTGGCAGCCTCCATGGCTGTGAAAGGCAACAAATTCCCATAGTAATGTGTTCTTCCAGCTGGGCCAAAAGGCCACTATGCCAGGTTACCTGGCATTAGTCTGTGGGCACTATTTAAACAGCAACTTGTTACATGTATTCACCAACCATTGCAATGGTATGTAACAATGGCCTACCACCTGCAGATGGATGGTCAAACCAAATGGGTGAACCAAAAACTGGAACAGTACCTCTGCCTCTTCATCAACAAGAGGCAAGATGATTAGGATGATCTCTTGCCCCTGGCCAAGTTCCAGTATAACAATCATGTTTATGCTTCAACCTGTGAGTCTCCCTTCTTGTTAGATATGGCTTATACCCATGCATGGGGTTTAAGCTGTACTAACCCCCATCCCACCTTGAATCCATGAATGAGTTCAAGGAGCGGATGGAAGGAGCACTTTCGGAAGCAAAGGGAGCCCTGGTAAAGGCGAAAGACAACATGGTGACCTATTACAACTGCAAACACTAGCTGACACCAACATTCATGCCAGGCAACAAGGTGTACCTTGATGCAAGCGATATTCACACCAATCGGCCATCTAAGAAGTTAGCACACAGGCGACTTGGCCCCTACCTTGTCGAGGAACAAGTGGGGTCCCACGCATACCAACTTCAACTCCCAAGAGCCTTGAATCATCTTCACCTAGTCTTCCCGGTCATCAAACTTACCCTGGCTCTGGCTGACCCCATTCTGGGTAGACAACAGCCCCTTCTACCACAACCGATCCTTGTTGATGAAGAGGAACACTTCAAGGTTGAACAAGTGCTCAACAGTCAGATGAGAGCAAACCAGCTGCAATTCCTTATCAAATGGAAGGGTTATGGCTATGAAGAGAATTCTTGGGAAGATGAAAACAATGTCCAGGCCCCCGACCTTGTTACCAACTTCTACCATCGGCACCTGGGTGCCCTGCATCGAATCTGCACCATAGAAGCATCCACCTTCAGATCTCACATACCAGTCCTGCCTGTAGGGATCAATGTGTTAGGGATGCCACATTCTAGAGAGGGGGTGATGTTAGGGGAACCCCCAATAATGAATCCCGACTGATACCACCCCACCCATACTTCATACCTGCCAACTGGGACCCATTCAGTCCACTCACAGCAGTGCCAAACGAAATACTCACCAAACAACCGTCACCACTGGTAGTCACCCTTCAGAAGTGCCAATCATAACTATCGGCCCTCCTCTCGTTAGTCACTCCTGATGTTGGGACCCCAGCAGGACTTCCCGGTCAGTATGCCTAGTATGATGCGGAGCACCATAGTGACGGTGCTTATATATAGTAGTTAGTGGGCAAAGGGTTCCCTAGAGTTTTCTCTTTGGAATGTCAGGGGACCACCGGTTTATTCCCTTTTCTTCCTTTTCCTCCCCTTATTCCCTTATTTCCCTTATTCCTTTTACCTTTATTACTTCCCTAATCATTTCCTTATCCTACTTCTTCATCTTTATATTGTAGTCCCTTTTCCCTTGTCTCCTTTTATCTTCCTTGCTGGCTGTGATGGGGTTGTTACATCACAGTCACAGTAGCTATACAGTCGCTGCTGAGGTAAGGGGGTCCTCGGTTCCTCTCTTCTAGACCTCCCTACCAGGTAAGCAGCTCGCATGTATTTAGCTACATTGTTTACTATATATTTACTTCTGGACCTCCCTACCAGCATGCCGCCTGAGGGTAGAATGCCTGAGTAGGTTGCCCTTACAGGATCCCCCTTCACCAGGTGGGCTAGTCACTATGTATTAGGTACTATACTAAACTTTGGATCCCCCTTCGCCAGTACACCACCCAAGGGTAGAACGCCTGCTTAGATTGCCCTTACAGTTCCGATTTGGCATCAATTTGCTGCATTAGTGGGGTGTCAGTGAGGAAGTGAGTGGTGGTGTATTTTTCGAAGTCCACTCAAAGGTTTAGGCCGGTTCTAGTGCCATATTGGGCTGCAAGAGTGTCCCAGTTGTCTTTTAAGCTCTTCTTGATGTTGAGCAACTGGAATACGGTAACATCCACAGACATGAGGATCAACGATAGACCCTGGCAAGTGCATTTCTCATAATCCTCAAGTTTTGCAGCATCAGTGGGAGGTGATTCAGTACCTTCAGCAATACCGAGTGCGTTAAGGAATAGAAGTGTCACTTTGGTCAAGAAGGACCAATTTTCTCAGTTTGTGCCATCAAACTTTGGAACTTGTTGGAGTAGTTTGGCAGGTGTAGAGTTGGCCATCTTTGTCATTTGAGACAGTATTTAGAGAAAATGTTTCGTCAAAGTAGGTCGTGGAAAAGAACGGGCTCGGGGCCCATAACCTGTAGAAATGGCAAGCTTCTACACACAGCTATTCCAAACCTAAGACGGTTGTTAAATGGACCTGTTTGAACAACTGCTATACAAGGTATCCTACTTATAATGTGTAGTGTATCCTCACTGTATAGTAAAAGAAACATATGGAAATGAATGGAAAGTCTCACTAACAAATGAATGTGTCCCGGTGTTTGGTGTGGGAACCATCTACCCTCAATACACTGTGAAACCCACTCAATTGGCACTGTCCTTACAACAATTAGCAGTGTCGATAAAGTTCTCTGGATTAAATATCAGTTTTCTCAGATCTGTGTACAGTATAGTAGACTTCCTTGATACAGATTTCAGTCAAGCTCAATTTTAGCTCAAAA
>QLPG01007807.1:0-11940 GCA_003314385.1 Gomphus sp. MG54 | reverse complement strand
AGTTCATCCTAGGGCCCAGTATGTCCCATAGTTCCCCTCCACTCGGTATCTATACCATGACTCTAACACTTGCCGCTCACCAGATAACACGTGTTCATTCGCGCACTATATGAAACACATGGACGACCACGCCGATGTGCCACGTCTCTTACGTTTAGTGGGCGTCGAGGACCCCTAGAAGCATACGCCGAATGCCTTCTACGTAAAATGCGCCCAGGGCGCCGCTGAACGCCTTTTCCCGTCGAACACATGCCCCATGGCTTCCCATATAAGAATATGCCTAGGCCCCGTCACCCTTAGCACTAGTGTATGCATTCCTCACGTGTTGTGCCTTTAATACCAATGCCCCAATGTTTGATTGAGATACATTAACTTCGGCACCTGATCCTGTAGCCGAGCCGAGCATGTGAGCGTGATTTAGATGGGTCCAGAATAACTGGTTTTCTATTTTGGTGCTGTAGTCCCCGTGGTCTTGGCATCATGACCCTCTATTTCAATTGTTCAGGGTTTGGGCGTCAGAGACTTGATCGATAGGCGAAATCTCAGATCTAGGAACGCCCTAGTTTTGTCATAGGGCGCACAAGCGCCAAAACACCCAGAAGAAGCGCTTGATCATCGAACAATGTAGTATAATGAACCACAGTCAGAAACATGTAGATGGGACGTGTAGGGGAATGTACGGTATAAGGGTAGCAATAAAATAAAATAAAACAATCAATTACACCCGTTGCAGTATGTAAGGCATGAAGTATAATGAACCACAGTCAGAAACATGTAGATGGGACATGTAGGGGAATGTACGGTATAAGGGTAGCAATAAAATAAAATAAAACAATCAATTACACCCGTTGCAGTATGTAAGGCATGAACCTAACTGCTTCAGGCCATGCGGGCAAAAGGAAAACTGCAAGAATTCACTCACATCATAGCCATTCTGTTTTAAAATTAATATAAACCTTTCAAACCCAATTTTAAGTGTGTTTTTATAACAAGTTTTGGGAATCTACATTGAGCAAATCTACATATCATATTTAAAATTTTATTATCACTATTACACACCCACACAGTATTGAGTCAAGCCAGGTTCCACCCCACACACGCATTACGCGTATACGAGTCGAGTCGAGGCGCAAACACGCGCATACACACTATTTCACCATATCGAGCCGAGGAATCGCTACTCCAGCCATCTAACTCCAACATCGAGTCGAGACCAGTCAGACAATGAATCCAGACTTCGCAGATGGACTAGACACAGGACACTATATTTCTTTTTTCCACTTCCTTTTTCCACACACCCCCAAAACTCCACCACCGTTCCCCTATCAGTAACCATTCCTCATCATTGAATCATCATAAAGTATTTTCAGATCTTTCACCATTATTTTACTCCTATGTATCTCTGTATAAATAGCTACTGAAATGATTGAAAAAACAACAAGTTTTCAAGCTTCACAATTGCGTCCTTCAACATTCAGCTCTCTCTTTTCTTTTTCTTGCACACAATCTTTAAGTGCAATGGGCTTCCACTTTATTACTTGACTTCTTAATTCTAACAACAAGATCATGCAAAATTACCCCAAGATAAATTGTTTTTTTATACACCCATAACAAAATATCGAGCTTGTCCAAATCGCAGGCTGATGTAGGGAATGAGTTTACAGTGTGGTCTTTATGCGTTTACCTAGAACAACGTTACACGGTTCGAATATTCACGCCATTTTGCAACGGAATGGCAGTATTCTGATCCAGAACATGTCAAATTTTGTCAATTTAACCCTGACCAACCGCAGTTGCAGAACTGCTTTATCAACACCAAATCAAATCAGACGTGTTGTGTGCTTTGTAGTAAACCAATATACTTGTAGATATAGAGCACCAAACACTGTATAAAATAATTTTCAAATTGTTTCATTGTGGACCTGGCCTCCTTTGTATTCTATAATGGCAGTACTCTAAGATATTAACTTAGTTATAGGTTACATTTGTATGTGGAAAATGGTCAAGTATTCGTCCAGCACACTGTTAAGGTTGCTAGGTGCTTTGACTGCAGCTTGGTTGTCCATAGTAATAGTATTGTTCTCCAGGAAAATGATCTTCTGTAAGATAAACGCTGAGAATCTTGGCTCATCTATCTCTGATGCATATGTCATATGTAGTATTTATTCAATCCCATATGATATTTCAGTAATCTTTGCTGCATGCCATTTCAGAATAGCCAAAGGTTCTAGTTATTTTTTACTAGGAGCAGCCCTCCGGAAAAGCTTAATAAATTCAAATTATCTCTCCGCACATTTTGACTAGAACTATGATAGGTTTCAGCCATCAGAGTCCAACAATTGGTATTATTGGAGTTGCATGGGATCTTGGGATCAAACAGTAAGCATATACAAAGTAGCTCTGTGTATGTACTTGTTTGTGCATGATCTTGTGCATGGTAGGTCAGCATGTGCTTCTAGGAGGTCAATGAGAGTGGGATGGAGGACATGTTGGAACTGAGACATGTAAGAACCGAACGCAGTAAGGAATGGATGTCCCGGTCATGTTTTACCGGGACCATATATATATTGAATCACTAGAAAGCAGCCCCTCAGTGAACTGCCCATTCACTGAGGTGCGTATTCCGTTTGTATGCCTAGATACAAAGACACTAATTGTATTGTAGTCCTTCTGTGTCTAGGTATAGTAATAGTACATATAAGTGAACCGCCCGTTCACTGAGTCCTTCTGTATCTAGCTACTGCACATAACCGCTACAGGTTATGGGCTCCGCAGAGCCCACTATGTCAACCCCCACCTCTAAGTTGTTCGTCGTCCTGAAGCTGGCCAGGGATGGCATGAACTGGGTCACCTGGAAGAGTCAAACATTAGCCACCCTGTCTGTGACTTGTGGTGCCAAACGTCACATGGACAGGACTGCCAGAATCCCTCCACCAATCCCCACCTATCCCAGAACCTATAGGTTAATGGTGAAGGAGGAAGAGGACCTGGATGACCTAGAAAGATGCTGGGATGATTACAATCAGCAGGAGGCCACAATCATGGCCCAGATATTTACCGCGGTCCCTGACAGTCTCCTCATTGAGATCTGCAACCTCCCTACAGACAAGGACGTATGGGATGCCATGTGCTCAAAACATGAAACCAGAGCACTCACTGTTAAAGTCGATATGCGGTGCTGGATGTATAAGTTGAAGTGCGAGGACGAGTCAAACATCTGTACGTACCTTGAGGCAATTATGAGGATGCAAGAGCAGCTCGCTAGGATGAACGCAGGACTCACTGATGATAACCTTGTTACCGTCATCCTTGGGTTGCTCCCTAAGTCATACTGCCCACTCATTAACGCGATTATGAACGACTTGCCATTGAGAAGCACCAACTGAAGGCAAGTGAGAATGCTCTCACTGCAGCAAAAGGGCATGGAAAGTTGCAGGGATGCAAGGGCACCTCCAATACCATGAAAACCGACATGGAATGTTGGAACTGTGGGAAAAAGGGACATATGAGAGTGGACTGCTGCTCTAAAGCCAAAAAGAAAGACAAAAAGGATGAAGATATGAAGGGAACCAGTTCAGCAAATGCAGTAGCAGAAGACAAGGATTTTGCCTTCATGACAACATTTGCTGGGACCATGCTCGTGCTGGGAATGAGTGCACTGATGGGATGGGAAGTCAATGTCTATGACTCAGGCATGTCAGGGCATATATTGCCAGACAGGCACCAGTTTGTTACCTTCAGAGACCTCATGCCACCTGCAATCAATGCTGCAGACAAGATTGTATTCCAAGCTACTGGAATAGGGAATATGAGAATTGGTATTCCCAGTGGAAAAACAACAATGCACGTTACATTGAAGGATGTGCTATACTGCCTGGATGTTATAGCCCATGCTTTCAACAACCCACACTAACCCCCACAACCACCTGCCTCTGTTCCAAGACCTTTCCAACTGAAAGGACGAAGGATTGTTTTCCGTAGTTCCCATTCCCAACAAGTCCGACCGAGAAACCGCGTTCCCGCTCCCATTCCCATCACGACTGAGACACCATCTGTCAAGCCCTGGATACCAAGCTCTGGTTCACTCGGTAGTACCAACCGAACAACCCTTGCCTTTTAGTCCCACACACCAGTGACAAGGCATCCCTCGCCAGTACATGGTCTCGGTCCGGTACATTCGGTTCATCATTTGGTACACTTTCCTCATCCCATCCCCTCTATCCTTTGTCATTCTGTTATTCCCTGTCCTTCCCCCTGCCTGCTTACCTTCAGGGCATTCACTCTTTGTTGTCACTTGGCAGTGGCACTATTGTTTTATGTTCAGCCACTCCCTATTGTTTTATATTCAGGCCACTCCCATTGTTTTATTCCCATTCACTCTTTTGTCCTCAGTCATACTTCATTGTT
Organism: Gomphus sp. MG54; assembly: GCA_003314385.1. Taxonomy (NCBI): domain Eukaryota; kingdom Fungi; phylum Basidiomycota; class Agaricomycetes; order Gomphales; family Gomphaceae; genus Gomphus; species Gomphus sp. MG54. Next base: position 7,533 of record QLPG01007807.1, on the reverse strand, counting down.
CTATTCTCATTCACTCTTTTGTCCTCAGCCATACTTTATTGTTCTATTATCATCCACATTCCTTGTTCTATTCTTGATCATTGTGGACAATACCTCCACATGATTCTTCATACCTTATTGTTCTCCATTCCTTGTGCCACTCTGTTCCACATCTCACTTATTAGCCTATATAAGTAGCCAATGTATGTAGATGGTTCTTTGTTCTGGAAATCAACTAGGTTTACGCCTTCTTGTCCTCCCCTCTCCTGTCCCAAGTCCTTTACCTGGGCCGACACTCTCGGCACTCTCCCGGGTATCCCTCTGTCCTAAATCGGTGGCACGCATGGGAAGTAGGGCACAACGCACGAGCACGTTGAAGCCATGCCACTACTTCTAGCCTGCAGGACTTGGCCTTTACCCATCCGACCCCCTTCGGCTTTCCCGAGGCCTGTCAGTATGTACGGTGCCTGACACCATCCCCGAGTCCGTTTCTGACTGAGGACTTAATACTTTGATAACCGACATGCAGGACCATCGTGTACCTCACTCCCTTGTTTTCTCTTTTATATTGACCCCTTGTACTCCCTTTCTCCTTGTTTTATGACCGGCAAAGATAGTACAAGGATAGTCGCATGTATATAGTCTTCCAGTCGACTGGACTGTTCGCTAGTACAAATATCGACTTAGTCTACCACCTAGTTTCCGATTCATTTCTGGTAAACTCCCATCTCCTTTCCGAAATTAGGGACAGATGATCGAGGAGGGCGCAACACATAAGTTGAAGCCAAGTCCCTTCGACCTTGAACACTACAGTGACCGGATTGAACCAATCCGCGACCGACCCTAAGCTCCCAGCACTTCCGTCTCCATATGTAGTCCGTCTGACTTCCGACTTCGGTCCTCGGCCCCATTATGGACCTCCACGCTAATCTGGATAGCCCTTTCGGAAGTACTAGCTAAGCACCTGACACGTGGACTTAACACTGGACCTGGTGTTCATGCTCATATCATTGATGCATTGTGACACCGCCAGTTACTCAGTCCTGTTGAAGGACCAAAAGTGTTTGATTGAGACACAAAAGGGGCCTTGCTGGGGCAAGTCCCACTCTCAAATGGGCTCTACAAGGTAGAGAATAAGTCTGTGGCAGCACCAGCAAATATAGTGTGAAAACAACTCACTGTGGATGAGTTTCATTGGCACATGGGCTACATATCCCCACAGACTGCCTGGAAGCTCATCCAGAATGGTATCATAACCAGCCTTGACCTTGATATGTCAAGCAAGTCAAGCTTTTGCAAGGCATGTGCAGAATTAAAACCTATGCGCAAGCCTGTCCTGCAGGTGCGGGAGGGACCATGAGCCTCCACCTTTGGTGAAAAGATCCACTCGGATGTCTGGGGGCCGGCGAACCCCCAGAGCTATGATGGGAAGGAATATTTCATTAGCTTCACCGATGACCACAATAGGTGGACTTACCTCATTCCAATGGCAAGTAAAGGGGAAGCTTTTGACTGCTATCAGCAGTATGAGGTATGGGTTGAAACCCAGCATGGCACAAAGTTGAAGCACCTGCAAACTGACTGCAGGGGTGAATATCTCTCCCAGGAATTCACAGCGTACCTTAAGTCAAAAGGAACTGTACGAAGTCTTACCGTACATGACATGCCACAGGAAAACAGTGTGTCGGGGCACCTGAATAGAATGCTATTGGAGCACACATGGGCTATGCTTCTGACAGCTGGCCTACCAAAGTTCCTGTGGACCGAGTCAGTCCAACATGCAGTGTGGCTCAAAAACAGAACCTCAACATGTGCACTTGATGGCAAAACACTGTACGAGCTTGTACACAGCATGAAGCCTGACCTCACCAATCTACCTAAGTGGGGCACAAAGCTATTTGTTCTGAAGGAGCATGCTGGCCAGCTAGACTCCAAGGCAGATAAGGGGAGATGGATGGGGTACAGCAATGAGAATAAGGGCCATAGGGTATACTGGCCCAGAAAATGTTGCATCACCATTGAACACAATGTGACATTCGATGCTCCGGTCATGGTCACGCCCACTGATACACTAACTAAGGAGGGGTTCATCACCCATGGCAGTAGAAGCATTGGCAGCACCCCTCACGGCCACAGCAACAAAGGCATCGGTGGTACCCATCATGGCCAAGGACCACCCCCACTACCACCAGACCCACCAACAGGTCACACACGCATCAACCCACTTGAAGGTTTCAGGGATGTGGACGTGGATACAGATCCACTCAGCAGGGGTCACCACATGCGGAAGCCATCCGCATACATGTGCAGGATCGCCAATGGCACTGGCACCAGCACTGGTCATGCGAACGCCCCCATATACCCTAAGGGACTGCCTGCCCCCACCAGGAATGTTGCCTTAGCGGACCTGGAGCAGGTAGAGGAGGTCAGTGTGGCAGACAAATGAGCGACACACCACTCGCTAGAACATGCGATGGCAGCGGCTACCCAGAGCATGGGAGATGACCTGGTTAGCCTGGATGACACATGTTCACGTGAAGACTGGCCAGTGTGGGATGCATCTATCAAGTGGGAGCTGGACCAGCATGCAACGCTGCACATGTGGGATCTCATAGAACCCCCAGAGGATGCCAACATCATTGGCAGCAGGCTCATTTTCTGCTACAAACATGGTGTGAATGGTAATGTTGGAGCCCACAAGACCAGGCTTGTTGCACAAGGCTTTTCCCAAACGGAAGGGATAGACTACAACAAAATGTTCTTTCCCACTGCCAAACTTTCTGCCATCCATATCATTGCTGCCATAGCAGTCAGGAATGACTGGGAAATTGAGCAGACTGACATTGATGGTGCATACCTCAATGCCCCAATTACAGAGATGGTCTACATGCACCAGGCCAAAGGCTATGAAGCTCCTGGACAAGAACATCATGTTTGCTACCTCAACTGTGTGATCTATGGCCTTAAACAGTCGGGAAGGGAATGGTACAACATGCTATGTGGCATTATGTACAGGTTTGGATTTATGCATTGCAAAGTTGAACATGCCATATTCCACAGATATGCCAGCCAGGATGCTCTCACCATTGCTGTAGACATCGATGACCTCACCATGGCTGGCAACTCAAAAATTGTGATCTGCACATTCAAGGATGAATTGCACACCATCCTCAAAATCAAGGATCTTGGGGATCTAAGCTGGCTACTGGGAATAGAGGTGAAGCGGGACCATGTGATATGCACAATCTCATTCTCACAATGCATGTACATTGAGAAAATACTTGAGAGGTTTAATTTACAGGACGCTAACCTGCTCAGCATACCACTTGATCCCCACCACAAACTGTCACTATCCCAATCCCCTTCCACCCCACGCCGGTTTGACAAAATGCAAAATGTGCCCTACAGGAGGTCATCGGATTCCTCATGTACGCGGCACTAGGCATGCACCCAGACATCTCCTTCACTGTCTCTTTTCTGGTACAGTTCATGCAAAACCCAGGGAGAGCACACTGGGAAGCAGTCAAGAGGGTTTTTCACTACCTTAAGGGAATGAAAGATACCTGTCTCATCATTGGAGGAGTGTGGAAGGGACTCGAAGCATTCTTGGATGCAGAGTGGGCCTCACAGGAACATAGACACTCTGTGTCTGGATACATATTCATGATCAATGGAGGAACTGTCTCCTGGGGCTCAAAAAAGCAACCTATTGTTGCATTGTCAACTACTGAAGCTGAGTACATCACTGCAACTCATGCTGCAAAGGAAGCACTCTGGACACATGTTTCTGGCAGAAATTGCATGGTCACTTGTGAAACCGATCGTAATTCACCTTGACAATGTCTCCGCCATCTCCATTACCAAGAACGATGAATACCATCCCTGGACAAAACACATTGAGATCCACTACCACTTCATATGCCAAGCTGTGTGCGAAAGACTGATTCACATCGACTATGTACTGACAGATGAAATGGCAGCAGAGATGTTTATGTACCCTCTCCTACCCTATCAGTGCCTAAGCTTAACACAAGGTGCTATACCTGAACGCAATGGTCGTAATGTGTTCTGCTTAAGGGGGGATGTTGGAACTGAGACATGTAAGCACCGAACACAGTAAGGAATGGATGTCCCGGTCATGTTTGACTGGGACCGTATATATATTGAATCACTAGAAAGCAGCCCCTCAGTGAACCGCCCGTTCACTGAGGTGCATATTCTGTTTGCATGCCTAGATATAAAGACACTAATTGTATTGTAGTCCTTCTGTGTCTAGGTATAGTCATAGTACATATAAGTGAACCGCCCATTCACTGAGTCCTTCTGTATCTAGGTACTGCACATAATCGCTACAGGACCCTCATAATTTGAAAAGCAATAATTCTTCTTACTCTTGTTAGATTGTATACAAATGCTACTAATCCCTTTATTTTCTTGTCCCATTGACTTTTCCTGTCTGGGGTGAGCTAAACAGCTGCCACATACAATATTGTTCAACTCCTGTGGTTGGAAAACCGCTAGCCCCTTAACCAATTTGTTCCATCAATTTTTTTGAATTACATATAAGTTGCACAGCACATGTGATGGCCAGGGCTTAGGTCGGTTGGTAATGCGGGATTTCAGAGGATCATCAGTCATAACACATAACATCAAGGATACTGTTAATCAGTATCTTAACTTTCCCAGACGCTGATATTCATCCGTGGTGCCCATGAAGATAAGGTGATAAATTTCCTGTTCGTTTTCAGTAGCCAGCTTGTCAGCATTTGCAATCAAGGAGATTGGGCTTCTTCTTCATAACTTCGTGTATGAATGGTTCAATTTTTGTGTTGGGGATCATAGGGATGATGCTGTGTGTATCCATTAATCCTGAGCGAGAGCGAGAGCAGAACAAGTTTCCTCCAAGCTTGTTGTGTTCTTCTGGATGCTTGCAAGTGTTGACAGATGGTCGTTTTGCCTGTCCCAAGCTGTGCATTGAGCCAATACACCTTCCTCGGGTTAAAGCTCTACTCCTATCGTTGAGTGAGGGACTCCGGGAACTGTAGGAAAAAAAAAAAGAAAAAAAAAAAAAAAAGATGGGGGATAGGTGTGGTTACTGAAGAAGATAGGCTTGATGTGTTAGACACTGCAACAGTGACATGCAGACGCAGTTATCTATCCCATCCACTGCGCGGTCAATAGTTGAGACATGTTTTCCTTCTGACAGAAGTTTAAATAACTGTCAAGTATTCTTTTCCAAGAATGCGTAATTACTGTGCAAGAAGAGATGAATTCCTCCGAGTTTTTTTTAAAGCTTTCTATGAGAATCACTGGAACAGCCTGAACCAGGTTGAAGCTTAACATTGAGTGCTGACAAGAGAAAATGGTACTCATAGTCCTGAACCCCAAAAAGGATTGGTGGCTTAGTGGGTAAAGCAACCCAAGAAAATCAATAATTTCTGTAGCATAAAAAGATCCAGAGTTGAGGGGTTATTATATATATTTTTACTACAAATTCCGCCCTTGATGGATTTCTATCGTGCTCCTGTGCCCCATGGTCGGAGACCCGGAGAGAGAGAGAGAGAGTTCAATCATAGTGCTCCAAGCGCTAGCCGCTTATGGTGCACTACTACTGCAAGATACATTGGCTATGGCAAAGTTGTCTAAGTATCAAAAGGGAAGGGGGGGGACATATCAGAAGGACTGGGGTGCATAATTATTGGCCGGGGAGGCACAAGAGGGCCAATCCCTCACAGATAGGGGCCCCGGCAGAAAACGAGAGCCGATCCTGGTTTGGTCATTGGCTGGGGGGTCCTACGTCGGTGTATTTGTCCAAGCGGCGTGTGTGTTGTATATTATATAGTGCAGGGTAGCGGGAATGATCCTGGGGTCGCCCAACAGCCGATGAGAATGGAGTGACTGGCCTTTCCTGCCCTGTGTCTGAGCTGGTTGCGCCGCTCTGTGTATCGTTTCCAGTATTTGAGGTAGTTCACTACGGTCTCTAGCTGGGGGCATGGCTTGCATAAGGCTGTGTCCGAGACTTTGATCTTCTTAAGGAATGAGTTGAGGGACGTACACATGACCGGTGCGCAGTTGTATGAGGATGCTAGTCGGTCTACGGGGCAGGGAGCTCAACGTCATATAACTCTGATGGTTCTGCAGTTTCAAGTCGATTTGGGACATTGTGGCATATCGGGGCGAATTTGACCAGACCCTTCTCCAGCGCTGGAGGACAGAGTTGGAATAGCACCGCTTGATTATTCATTGAGTGCATTGATGAATAATTGTTTTATCCTTTAAATTCTGAATTCCCATGTCTGTAAATTGGCATGAAGGTCATCCTACAATAGACTATCTGTTTTGTGGACCATCATCATTTACTAATGTAAAATGTGGACGGTTGAGGAGGCTCTGGAGAGAGAAGGATGATGAGTTCAATGGAAATGGAGATCTGTGTAAGAGAAAGCTTATATAGTGGATTAGTACTATCAATACATTTCCTCTGTGGGTGGTATGGACAATAAAATTCTGATAGAAAGTAACAACGTGAAATAGTGAAAAACGCTGCGCGATTCACCCTGCACTTTCAGATACACGAGCAACACAATTTTCCTCCAAAAAAAGGGAAATAAGCCGCACAACCTCCTCTGGTCTCTCCTGTTGCAGCCAATGCCCTGCACCCTTCGCAACAACGCATCCTCCAGGACTCATGCGCTCGCAAACCTGCTGCATGCGCTCGATTCCACCGGGGATCTGATACATCCCCCAGTCCTTTTCCCCCGCTATGAACTGGACAGGAACAGTGATACGCTTCTCGGAAAACAAGCGGAGGTCTCCCCCAGACATACTGAATTGGTACCAATTAAGCCCTCCCTGGAACATCGTGCGCTCGAATTCGGAAGTGTAGACTTCCAATTCTTTATCAGAGAGCCATGGGGGTTCTGAATCAGGAAGGTGTGGTGCAACTGTCTCTGCCATTGTCTTGTTAGCGTCCATGATGTAATATTCTGGCATTTGGGCGAGGACGGGTGCGGACCAGGAAGTGAGAGGGTGTGGGTTATTCGGAACCCAATCGGCGCTCTTCATATGGTAGTACGCGCGGAGGAATGCGGAGAGTCCCTGCGGTGCCTGAAGCATGTCCCTGTTTGCATGGGATGTGGGTGAGGCGAAATAATGTTGGTAGTGTTTACGGGGAGGATTTAGTCCGGCCAGCTCAGTAGAAAGTGCTTGTGGGGAAGGAATAGCTGCGTTGGAGGAGTGAGAAAAAGATGGGGGGCCTGCAAACGGTGCGCTCATAAGAATGGCGGAGCGAAACATATCCGGGCGGGCAAGAGCACAGTACGCGGCGACGGGAGATCCAAAGTCGTGGCCTACGACACATGCAACGGTGTCGTTTCCAAGCGCCAAAACTAGGGCCACGATATCTGTGACTAGATTGAGCATGAAGAAGGACGGTGCGTCCGATGCGGACCACCCTGTGGTGCGCCCGTAGCCGCGCTGGTCGGGAGATACGACATGGTAGCCTTTCGAAGCTAGTGGCTCGATGATTTTTCGGAATGAATACGATCTATAGAC
>QLPG01007792.1:0-21967 GCA_003314385.1 Gomphus sp. MG54 | reverse complement strand
ACAATAAAAGACAGGATAATAGAATGTGTCCAAAGATAGGACAATAGGAGGTGCCAGATTATAAGACAAGGCTTGTAACCGAGGATAGTACAAGGACAGGAAGTCCCGAGGGGAGACGGACTGAAGGGTGAAGACAGGGAGTGTGGATAGTGGATGTGCCGAGCCAAGACCGGCGTACCAAGTATGATGCATGTGGCATGGACACTTGGTCATGGATATAGGATGATTGCTCGGTCAGCAGTGCCAAATAGACGGGTCTTGGTATGTGTACTTGACACATTGCCTGGTATGCCTTCCTGACCAGGGATCTATTTTAGGTGTATGTAGAGAGTACACTATCTTTTCTTCAAGAGGTGAATGGTCTTGTGGATTTCATCCAAGAGGTACTATGCTGGCTATTCCTGGTTTTCACAGAGGGCTGTGATTTCAAATTGGTTGTCTAGATAGTGATTGGCATGGGTATTGGAAACCCACGTGGGTAGCAGGTACAGGTAGTACAGGTTAGGGTCAGGGTCAGGATTTCCAACACAGCCCAAACCCATACCTGCAGGTGGGTTTTCACGGGTATGCTTATATAAGCAAAGTTAGCACTGAACTTCACTTATATAAGCATACCCATGAAAAATAGATAACGGGTTTTTGCAGGTATGGGTACAAGTAGACATAATATACCCAGGGGTTACCTGTGCCAATCACTATGTCTAGAGCAATTAGTACTGTTTTTGCCTCATTGTATTGACCAACAAGCTCCAATGCTAGCAGTATACCAACCAGTTCACCTTCAAAGGCTGTGTGTCTTGTTTTCTTTCCCAGGCAATGCTTCAGGTGTTTATCAGATTTAGGAATGATGGCAGCAGCTGCTATGTTGTCCTTGTATCCAGAGCCATCTGAAAATATTTGAAAGTCATCTATCCTGATACAGATAGTGGCTTTTGCATCATCCTTATTTTCTGCAATGTGTGATGTAAATTCAGGTTGCTAGCCAGGGTGGTGATATGCAGGATTGATGGTTTCAATGGTATTAGGGCAAATGTTATAATGGTAGAGCAGATTTTGTATAGTAGAGGGGTGTCGGCATAGGCAGCACTTTGTGCTTTTGTGAATTGTGCCATAAAGTGGGTGTGTCTCCAGGAGTGTAGCAAAGTGGAGAATTTCCCTGTGACATGTGTCGTCTAGTCGTATTTGGATAGGTGGTATATTGGCATGAAGTTCAAGGACATCCATCACAGTACATCTAAAGGCACCCATCATTAGTTTGCATCCTAGTCTCTGAATATTGTCTAGCTTCTTTGTATGCCCTATAGATCCAGTATCCCAGCCAGTCCTTGCATTGGCTGAAATAGGAGTATACCACACTGGTAGGGCATATTCAACCTTAGGCAGAACCATGGATATAAAAACATCCAACATGGTGTTCAGGAAGGCCAAAGGAAGGATGGGTCAGCCTGTTAATTGCTAGAAGTATTTTCTGACCATTGTCTATTGCATGCTCCACATGCTGATGCCATCTCAGTTCCTGGTCAATTTGCACCCCTAATAGTCTGGCTTCTGGGACACATTGAATTATATGGCCTGAGTGTTGATAGATGAAGTCCTGTCTTGTGTCAAGTACATGTACTGAGAACCATCCACTGGGCAATGCTGACCAAGCAACCATTCTATATCCACGACCAAGTGCCCACACCATATGCATAACACTTGGTACGCCAGTCTCGGCTAGGTACATCTGCCATCCACAACTCCTTGTCTTCACCCTTCGGTCCATCTCCCCTCGGGACCTCCTGTCCTTGTATTATCCTCAGTCATGACTCTATTGTTTTATACTCAGCCACTCCCTATTGTCCTATCCTTGGCTACATCTCTATTATCTTATCCCTTATTGTTTTACCCCATTTTGCATCCCTTCATTCTAATTTTATCCATTGTGGACAATAACCACATGCTCTGCATACCTTGTTGTCTCACATTCCTTATTCCACATGTCACTTCTTGACCTATATAAGTAGGACATGCATGTACATATTTCCTCATTCTGGGTATCAACTAGGCTTAGGCCCTTCTACCTTCTTCTCCTTTGTAAATTCCTTGACTTGGGCTGGCATCATCAGCATCCTCCCAAGTACCTGCCTGTTGCAAAACCAGTGGCATGCATGGCAAGTAGGGCGCAATGCACGAGTATGTTGAAGCCAATGCCACTACTCTTGGCCTGCAGGACTTGGCCATAGTCCATCTGATCCTTCGACAACACCCCTCGGCAGTACCGAAGTCCATCAGTACCCGAAGCCTGACATCTTGTAACATTCTTGCATTATGTAAGTTGTAGACATTGAAACTTAGATATCTCGGCTTTGGAGTTATATGAGGCTGACCAGGATACTTGTTTGTCAAGCATGTCATTGAGCAATTTGTCACATTCCTTGAACATATCTGCCATTGTAACAAAGAAGTTGTCATCCACGTATGCACCACTGCCCTCATTTTGTCCCTTTGGAATTGACACCAGACTGTAGCTATAGATAAGGTACAGTATCATAGAGCTAGTTTCACCTTGCCCAATGCTGTTATTGATATTTATGGGCTCAAAGACAAAATCATCAAAACTTAGCATAGTGTGTCTATCCTCAAGCATGGACTTGAAAAAGTTCACTATCTCCGTTGGGTATCCTAACCTGATCATGTTCTTGATAAGGCAGTCAGTAACAGCATTTGGGAAAGCATCAAGAAATATAATAGTAAACACCTTGTTATGATGCCATGCTCCCTTAACTTTATGCATAAGGTATAGGAGAGAGTCGGTTGTTGTCCTTGCAGGGAGGCCGCCAAAGTGATTTGGAGGTAGGAGAGAGTGTCAGAGGGTAAGGTAGACTGTAATATCTATCATGACTCCAGATAAGACCTTGCTCATAGTATTGTAGATGGCGATGGGGTGGTAGGCCTTTGCAGCAGTATAGTCTGGGTGTCCTTGCTTCTGAATGACTACAGTGTTCCACACTCTCCATGCCTTTGGAAAGTAGATAAGACATATAATAGTTGTAAGACAAGTATGCAGGAATGGGATGAGAATGTATGACATTTTCTTGAAGACTATATTTGGGATGCCATCCAATCCAGGTGCCTTGTGAGGACTGGTTTTATTGATCTGTCGTGAGGCTGGTAGACTGAAGTGAAGTGGGGTAGGTGGGAGATCAGAGTCATTATCAGTGTGTTGGAGGTCATCAGACTTTGGTGGGAAGAATAGGTTCTTGAAGGTCGTCACTTTGTTTTTATCTGTTTGATATTCAGATAGGGTATTGCCTTCAGTGTCCTTCTTTAAGAGTGTAGGGACTCGATGGCAGGTAGTGTCTGATAGTGGGTTTTTTATAAGCTTGCCTGCTGACCAGATGTCACTCTCTGTGGCATTTTTAACCATCCTTTCCAGTGTTGTTCCTTCATGGTCCACTTAGCTTTAATATATATATTTTGAGCTTTGTTGTGCTGGGTTCTCATAATAGGGCCATGTATTATATCCCTTGCTGTAAACTCAGTACAGCTGGCTTGGGAAAATTTGTGACATAGCATAGTGAGCTCTGACATCTACCAATGCTTCATATAGGGGGTTATTTTTGACTGTGGGACTTTGTGTTATAGCCCATGCCCCCAATAAACCCATATTAGTCCCCACAACCACCTGCACCTTTTCTCAGACTTGCATTAGTACACCCTCCCTCATGATATTGGTTTATGTACCCCTTGCTCCTTGCATGTGTACCACTGTCCTCTCATGGTCTCTGGTGTACTCTTTGTGTCTCTTGGGTCATGTCTGGGTTACTGCATATGTCTGTGGTATGTTGTTGGTTCAATATATGCATGGTAGGGTTGTAGTCATAAGTCGTTAGTGGAAGGGGTTGTAGTATGGCCCATGCCACCAATAAACCCACATTAATCCCCACAACCACCTGCACCATTTCTGGGACCTTTCTGACCATTCAAAGCTTGAACAATCACTTTCCAAATTCCATTGCACCAACCTGAGGTTCCCCAATCCCAAACCTCCAAATATTCCAAGGCCAAGGTTCTACTCCTTTGATAAACAACGTACAGGATCATCGTGTACCTCACTTCCTTGTTCTTCGTTCTGTATTAGCCCCTTGTACTCTTTCCTCCCCTTGTCTTTACTCAGAAAAAGTTGGTATAAGGACTAGATACATGTATATCAGATACCAGTTGACTGGACTATTCACCAGTATGAATATCCACTTAATTCTATGTCGTAGTTTCTGATTCAGTTCTGGTAAACTTTCTGACTTTCTGAAATTAGGGACAGATGATCGAGGAAGGCGCAATATATAAGTTGGAGCCAAGTCCCTGTGACCTCGAACCACTCGAATGACTAGTTGAATTACCTAATATCATGAACAGTCCTAGACCCTAGGCACTTCCCATCTTTCTGCCCCTTTCTGTTTCCATCTGTGAATCCACAACCTCTAGCCCCTGTACAAACCCCCCTTTGGAAACCACTTGGAACCTCTGGAAACCCTTTTGGAAGTATCTAGCTAAGCACCTGACACGTAGATTTAACAGGTTGTGTGTTGCCATGACAGTTGTCATCATGTGTGTTTGCCAGCAGGCTCAGTCATGTAATAGATGGCCACATATGTATGTCTTTGTCTTTGTACTATACAGTATGGCCTTACACAATGTGTGTTGTGACTGATTTTTGTGAGTGGGTGCCACCCACAGGTATGTTTGCTGTCTGGCCTTTGGATTATCATGTTTTGTGTCCCAAAGGACTTTAGCTTGGCTGTGATTAGTGGGTGCCACCCATGGCTCAGTTCCAGGTGTCCTAGGTCAATTTCCACTGTTACTGGAGCCCTGAAATACTATCTAAAAGAATAGTTAACAATTGTAAGAAATATGAGAATAAACTTAAACTCATACCTCAGTCTCTTAGAAAAGAGCTAAGGTTACAGAGTCACACAACTGCAAAATACAATAGCAAATTCAAACTCCTATCAAAGGCAGATATCAGAGATAATAATGAATAGAACCCATACTCTCTCTCCAATACCATCAGGTCCTGGTTGCCAATGATAAGGAGAAGAGATGTGTGGGCTAAATATCAAATCCTTCCCAGATCTTCCTTTTCAACAATTGGTTGGGTCAACCAAAGAAATGATATCTTCAGTTGTGTTGAGATGAATGAGAGAGGGGATAGGGGAGTGGGAAGGAGGCATAGGAATATATGGGATTGGGAGCACAGGAGGTATGTTAGGGGATGACCCATGCTTGTCCCTAAGCCGAGCACCAACTACTCAGCTGATAGGCAGACATAACCAGCAAAGGTCTTGGCCCAATGTAATAATGACCTCAACATCTTTGGGGCCCACAGATGATGAGAGACATACCCATGGGAGAGAGGGTTAGGGAGCTGGATTAGGGGACATGAGAGCATAGGCCAAGGGAATGGACAAGCCAAGAGCCAGGAGAACTCAAGAAGCCTCTCTCTAAGGTTTATGACCAACTGACCTTCCTGCTATATGCCAAGCTGACAACCCAATATCTTGAACCAGACTCTCAGAATTGGGCCTGCAGTATTTGGAAGATCATACTGCCAGACCCAAGGGAAGGGTAGAGTATGATGGGGAAGTAGCACATAGGCATAGGGTATATAGGGCACTGGACTCACTAGCAAGGCGCTTTAGGTTTTCTTCTTAGGAATTCCCCCATTGCTAGGTGAAGTCCCATTCCTTCATGTACATAGATGAGTAACTAAGCTTAGGAATTCCCCCATTGCATGCATTGTGTGAAAGCTCTCAGGCACTACTGGGGTTGCCTTTACATTAGAAAAATCTCTACTAAAACAAGGACTGGGCATTGTATCATGGTGCAACCATAGGCAGTTTTGGTCTCAGTGATTGCAACTCAAAGAACACTGCCTCACTCACATACCAGACACCTGATTCCCCCTCCTCCATAGCTGCAAAAGAGCCAGCAAATGACTCTCCCTACCCAATGCTTCTGAGGCTAGAGCAGCAGTTGGTGGAGAACTGAGCATGGAATGCAGCCATTAATGAAGCCCTTTGGGCAATCATGTCTAAACTTAACATGTAGAGACTCAGATGTGTTGTGATGGGGGATAGAAGGAGCAGGGAATAAAGAGGGGAAGATAGAGGAGAAGTGAAGAAAGAGGACTGGAGGTGGGTAAAGGGGACAGGAAAATGCAGATAAAAACAAGGGACAATTCAAATATAATTAATAAAGATTTATAGATGAAGAAATGACAGAACTTATCAACATTTATGTTATGGTACCAGACAAATAAATGATAATATGTTATACAGTAGGCACCCAAATGACCAGAGGAGTGAAGGGGCCATAGGAATAGGACAATGCATAGAGAGCAAAAGGATGGATAGAAGGGGATTAGAATTGGAACATGATGCATAGCAAAACAGACTTATACAACAAGGACTGACAGGCAGCAATGTTGGAATGTATATATAGAGATGTCAAGAAGGAGATGACAAAGTCAGAGAGGTTTTCTGATGGGATAGGATTTAAAGAACAGGAACATACCATTGACAAAGAGATTTCCACATGTAACATGACTCAGCTAGACAAGCACACCATCAGAGGACAAGGTGGCGACCCTACATCTACATTTGAACATTGCCACCACTAGAGAAATGCACAGGTCAGGCTAACCTGCATGGGTCACCAGGTCAGGCTAACCTGCACAGGTCACCGGGTCAGGTATACTTGAGTGTGGGTGTGGGTCAAGCTGCGAGCACCCATGACCTGGGCCTAACCTGGGGCATCAACTCTGATAGGAATGCAACTTACGCATATGTGTATATGCCAACATGAATGTGATGCCCTGAATGCGATGAACACGCCATACATGCATGTGACACCACGAACATGACATACACAACATATGCGCATGCACTGTGATGAACGCAACATATGCAATGCCTGTACGTGCATGCAACATATGCACACGCGCCATGACAAATGCGATGTACATGACATATGCGCACGTGCCATGATGAATGTGACGTACGCACATGCACTGCAATGAATGTGACATATGCAACACCCGTACGTGCACGTGCCACCACATATGTGACGTATGCGCATGTGCCGTGACAAATGTGCCATGATGAATGCGATGTATACAACACCTGTACACGTATGTGCCACCACATATGTGACATATTGCATGTGGGTGTGGCACACACCTGAGACCCGTCGACCAGTGGGAAAAAACCCATGGGTTGATGGATTTGGGTTCCCCATGGGTAGGGTGCAGGTCACCCACATTTGACCCATGGGTGACCCATGCTATTCCCAGGCCACCACATTAGTACAACCCTGACTTTCTCACAGTATATGAATTTTGTATAAATGAAATAGTCAGCTATGAGTAACAAGATAGTTCCAGTCTCATTTGTGTCTCAACCGATCAATACCTTCAACATCTGTGTGTGCAATCAAAGCTTCAAGTCAGCATCTATCTCATTTGTCTCGTTGAATGCCTGGAATCACTGGGACAATCATCTCAGGTGTAGTACACCATACTCATATCATTTATCTCACATATGCTTTTGTGGATCATATATCTTTCAGTTTACTTCCCTATTTTACTGACTGACTGCCATCTCCCTAGACCAGTGCCAAGCCACGATTGATCAATTTGCTGGGCATATAACCACATACATGTAGTTACCAGGCCACACACACAAGATAGAAGATACAAAAATATATCAGAAAATCTACACAAAATAGAAGTACTATTTCCCCTGACATTTAACTGAGACCCTGAAGACAATCTGATGCTGAGCATATGTACAGACTCCTTGCACCCTACATCTCAAAATAATTCCCAAGCCTGACCAGCTGCCCTGTCAGGCACTGAAAATGCTGATGATGTGTGGGCCGAGTACTAATGCAAAAGTACCAACTTTACAATGCTAGCAGGGGGATCAGCCAAGTCCAGTAGACTGATTGGGGTGGCTTGGCTTTAATATACTTGTGCATTGGGTTTTGGAACCCAAGAAGCTATGACAACACTTTGGTGTGAACCAAGGTAAGTCAAGTTCTCCAACAAGATGCAGGAGGACAACAAAATACACCTGCATAGGCTATTTTTACAGAGAACCCAATTAAGAAATTATACTCCAGAGATTCACATAATCTGTTATCACAAGAGTATTGCAATTAAGATTTAATGAAATCTTACATAGCCATGCAAAATGTCTTTATTGATTCTGATCTGGGTCATTTGTCCAAAGAGAATATTTAAAGGAGGTCTTATCAGGTGTCTTGTTCGTTACCTATAAAATTAATAGTTTAAGGATGTTTAACTATTAGTTCTAGACTGGTTTAGGTTTATTTCCACTTTTCTAATTTTTATCTGACTTTAGTTTTTAAAGGAGTAGCCTGTGTCAAGTACACGTACCGAGGACTCGATAACTCGGCGGTACCGACTAAAATACTCCATTAATAACCAAGCACGAACCATTCGATGAGTCGTTCTTGGCCGGACGCGCATATCGGTCACATCCCTCATTCCTACACCCACTCCTCACTCCTCGGTCTGCCTCACCTCGGCACTTCCTGCCCTTGTGTTATCTTTGGTCATGGCCTTGTTTTACAGTCGGGCACTTCCTATTGTGCTAGGGCACGTCCTATTATTCTGTCCTTCATTGTTCTATTTCCACCTTACATCTCTTATTCTAATTTTACTCGTTGTGGACAATGACCACATGCCACATGTGTTGCATACCTTGTTGTCCCACATTCCTTATTCCACATGTCGCTTCTTAACCTATATAAGTAGGACATGCATGTACATACTTCCTCATTCTGGGTATCGACTAGGCTTAGGCCCTTCTACCTTCTTCCTCTCTGTTAAGTCCTCGACTCAGGCCAGCATCCTCAGCATCCCCCTGAGTATCTGTCTGTTGCAAATACAGTGGCACGCACGGCAAGTAGGGCGCAACGCACGAGTACGTTGAAGCCAACGCCACTACTCTTGGCCTGCAGGACTTGGCCATAGTCCGCCCGACCTTTTCGACAATACCCTTCGGCAGTACCGAAGTCCGTCAGAATCCGGCTCCTGACAGCCTGCCACTTTGGTAGCAAAAACTAAGGTTCACTCTTCAGAATGAACCTTATTCAACAGGTCTTCAGACCCATGGTTAAGTGTGGCTTCCAGTCTTTGGACCAGTTACCTAAGCAGACTTCAGTCCACTTATAAGAGTGCTGCTGGCACTTATTTAATCCTGTAGATTAATATGGGTAAAAATGATTGTTATTTTATGCTACATAACTAGCTTCTTTTATACTAATTCTAAGCTAATTATGTAATCTCCTGATAAGGCAATTCCTTCATGAAGCTTGTGGAGGTGTTCAGAAGGTATTGGAATGCCTTGGAAGCCTGTGGAGTCATTGTGTCACCATTATAACTACTTGGACCAGTCATGTCATGAAATATTAATAGCATGTAAGTCATGCTTCTGGACTGACTTTTATGTAATTATGATTATATAAGTCCAGGAATTTGTTGTACATTGTGGACTGAGAACTTGAGCCAGAAAATTAGAGCCATTTTCATAGGTTTGAATATTGGTTCCATAATTGTTGTAGCTTGTAGGTCCATACATAGATAGACAAAAATATACATATTTTTATGATTATCTGCTGGCTCAATCTTCTTGCAAATCAAGAGTTAATTACTGAGGGTATATCACTCTTGATTGGCCTGCCAAAAATATTATAATATATATATTTTGTTGCCAAGATATGGCTGATTTAAGTGAATATTTTCATTAGGAGAGGTTTGGACTTTGCAGACTGATTAGGCTTAAAAAAATGACCAAAAATGACAGGGGGCATTCCCAACCCCCCAACACATTGCACCCTACTTTCCATGACTGCCACTGATGTCAGAGAGGAGAGGAACTTGGGAGGGTGCCAAGAGTGTCAGCCCGAGTAAGGGCTTCAGATAGGAGGATGAGGGAAGGCAAGAAGGCATATGACAAGTTGATATTCAGAATGACAAACTATCTACATATATACCATTGCTATGGCACTCTGCTTATATTGGACATTTCTCCCTGCATCAGTTGGATATAGAACCAGGGCACTGGTATGGCTGGTGACTGCTAAAGGTGTGGCTGATAGCCATGGTTGATGTTTGCTGATGGTGGCTGCCAACCATAATGATCATTCAGCATATATCTTAGTTGGTATAGTCAGGAGTGTACCGAACAAATCTCAATTGATGGATATGGCCCTCAGTTAGTATGGCTTCAGTCAGGTACTAGTGCCATGGCACTCTGCTTATATCTGGCATTAGTGTTTGGCGTGGGTATTGGAAACCCACACGGGTAGTAGGTACAGGTAGTGCGGGTAAGGGTCAGGGTCAGGATTTCCAACCTGGCCCAAACCCATACCCGCAGGTGGGTACACTTATATAACCGAGGTTCAGTGCTAACCTCACTTATATAAGTGAGTTTCAGTGCTAACCTCACTTATATAAGTGAGGTTAGCGCTGAACCTTAGTCATATAAGCGCATTTAGTACTGAATTTTGATGTCCAAACGATGTAGCCAGCACGGGTTCTCAGTAGGAATCATGAAAACTCGATTCTGCAACCTGACCACAGTTTCATGCGGGCTCTAGAAACCCAACTCACTGAAAATAGGGCTCTTCTAGCCCCAGGTTGCCAGTTCATACTCCAGGCATTGCTGGAACTCTGCCGAACATGTGAGGTTTTCTCTGTCGGTGACTCGAGCACCTCGGAGAACCTTGGGCCAAAACCTATAGGTTTCAAAAAGTCAACGTTATCCTGCCAGTGGCCCTGCATTTAGGACAGCTACTGGATGGTCAGGATGACTGCCAGCAGTGGAGGCCTGGTCTGGGTAAACTTGTAAGGGTTTCCTGCCACTGTATTTGGGGTGCTGATTGCAGCTTTTATTGCACCTGTGTACCAGTAAGAGATGTCTGGTTGTGAATGCTGTCAGGACCCCTACTGAAAATGCGTACAACGTGTATGATGCATATGGCGCATATGGTGTGTACAGCATGTACGACACATACGGCGCATATGACACGTACGGCGCATACGATGCATATGGCGTATATGGCGCATATGACGTGTACGGCGCATATGACGTGTATGGCACATACGACGCGTATGATGCATATGGCGCGTACAGCGCATACGATGCATATGGCATGTATGGCACATACAATGCATATGGTGCATATGGTGCATATGGGGCATACAACGCATATGGGGCGTATGACGCATATAGGGCATATGATGTGTATGGGGCGTACGACGCATATGGTGCATATGGCACGTACGACGCATACGATTCATACATGTGATGCATATGGTGCATACCTCACTGATTCTGCCAGCCTCAGTCCTCTTGGCCCCAATCCTGCTGGCCCCAATCCTGTTACCACCTGCCCCACGTTCCGCTCACCGCCTCGTTTGTCCGCACGCCTCATGGGTGGCTTTACAGTCAGCTTTTTGGATTATTTGTTCTACTACATTGGATCCACATTTGACATTAGTACTCTATCTTTTGAAAGATGTTGAGGCTGAGATTGCCTAGTAGTACTGGGCAATCAGCTCTGTCCTGAACCTGTGGGTAAGAACAATACCCATTGTGGGTCATGGGTAACAGCAATACCCGTTAAACCCATGGGTACCCATACCCATACCCGCAATAACCCGCTACCCGTTGCTAAGGGTACGGGTATTCTCAGGTACGGGTACAGGTAGGCACAAAATACCTGGGGGTTACCCATGCCAATCACTATCTGGCATAACTGGAAGGGGGTAGCATTTTTTTACCATAATGGCATTGAGCACTTGGTAGTCCTAAACTAGACACAGGGACCTGTCTTTTTTCTTGATAAAGAATACTAGGCTTCTCATAGGAAACTTCAAGGGATATGTGCAGCCCATATGGAGATTCTCTTGCAGGAATTCATCTAGCTCTTGCTGTTTGCTTGGTGACAGGGGATACACCTTGCATGCTGAGAGCTATGCCCTAGGCTCTAGTTCTATCATATGGTCCTACCTTCTTGGTTTGGAGAGGGAATTGAAAGACTCCTTCTTGAAGAGATCACTGAAGTCTTGGAGGTAAAGTGAACTCATCTTCATCTCCTTTATAGGGGTACTTTGGAGGGCCTGCTCAGCTAGTTGTTATGCCATAGTTGTTGTGGCAATGGCTGAGATGGGGATGTTTGGTAGAGCTACAGTTGTAAAGAGGCAATTACCTGGCCTGAGAAAAGGCATGCTATTGTCAGTACCTTTGGTGTCTTTGGGATTAGCATCTATTATACATGGCAGAGAGCCAGCTAAGAGGGCTTGGATCGCCAGTTCTTCTTTGCATTCCTTCTGTAGTGTGGCTTGACAGGTGTGGCAGGAGGGTACCTATTCAGTATAACCTCTTGTGTTTGCCAGTTGACTTTGTGGTTGTGATTATGGAGCCAGGGATAGCTAGGAATCATTTTATACTTCCCTAGGTTTGGGGCCATGAATACCACCTGCTCTAAGTGGTCTTGGTACTGTAAGATAACATCAACCACATGCCAAATTGCCCCTCCTTCATTCAGAGTGCCATCAATATTGTACACTGGTATAGGATGAGTCAAGGGGAACATGGTCAACCTTTCTGCTACTGCAAATTTGTGGTCTATAAATAATCCAGTAGCTCTACTATCTAAGAGTATGATCATGCCCTTGACCTTAGCTGTATCAGTAGCCTGGATTTCTACCTTGAGGTTTTGTCATGACCACACACCATGCTCTGACTTACTCGGCAGTACCAACCAACCAACCCTTACTCATACCATCCCATGGTGCATGGGTTCGGTTTGGTACACCCAGTTCATCACCTGGTTCATTATCCTTTACCCAACCCCTTATTCTTTATCATCCCTGCACTCCCTGTCCTTCCCCTTACTCACTTACTCTCGGGATGTTCACTATTCTTTGCCACTTACCCATGGCCCTATTGTTTTATTCTTGGCCATTCCTTATTGTTCTATTCTTTCTGTTAAATCCGTGTGTCGGTGCTTAGCTAGAGACTTCCGGAAGGGTTTTCAGAGGGTTCTGAAAGGTTTCTGAAGAGGGAGTTCGTATTCCGAGGGTGGGGTGCAGGATCAGAATCAGGATCAGAATTGGAGTGGATGGAAGTTGGGAATGCCGGGGGTCTTGGGACTGTTCATGGTATAGGGTGGTACGGGTGGTTCGAGGTTGCAGGGACTTGGCTTTAACTTATGTGTTGCGCCCTCCTCGATCGTCTGTCCCTAATTTTGGAAAGTCGGAAAGTTTACCAGAACTTAATTGGAAACTACAATGCAGTATTAAGTCGATATTTGTACTGGCAAATTGTCCAGTCAACTGGTGGTTTATATACATGTATCTAGTTCTTGTACTATCTTTTACCAAGTAAAGACAAGGGGGGGAAGAGAGTACAAGGGGCAATATAAAACAAAGAACAAGGAGTGAGGTACGCGATGATCCTGCGCGTCATCTATCAAAGGATCAGAACCTTGACTTCGGAGTCTTTGGAGGTTTGGAATTGCGGAACCTCGGAATGATGTATCGGACATCTGGAAATCGGTTATTCAGTCTTTGAGCAATCAGAAAGGTCCCGGAAAAGGTGTGGGTGGTTGTGTGGGCTGGTATGGGTTTATTGAGAGTACAGGCCATAACACTTTCCCACAACCTTACCTGCTTATACTTTATTGTCTTACCCTTGCATTAGTCTATTCTAATCACTGTGGACAATACCTCCACATGGTCTTCATACCTTATTCTTTTTTCCATGTCTTATGCCACCCTTATTCCACATTCCTCCTCTCAGCCTATATAAGTAGTAGATGCATGTACATAGTTCCTCAGTCTGAGTATCAACTAGGTTTATGCCCCTCTACTCTCCTCCTTCTGTTCAGAAGTCCTTACTCAGGCTGACACCCTTGGCATCTGCCTGAGTATCTTTTTCCATTACAAGTTAGTGGCATGCACAGGAGGCAGGGCGCAACACACAAGTACATTGAAGCCAAGCCACCCCGACTGGCCTGAGGACTTGGCCGGTTCCAACAGCACCATTGGCAGTACCAAGACCTGACAGGTTTAGTAAGTTTGGAGAAGGGGTAGGTGCCACTATATAGTGTTTTAGGATGGCCCATTCCCAGTGTTTCAGCTTAGTAGGGTGATAAAGTGATTTTAGTGTATCTGTTAGGAACCATATGCCAGCATGCCTGACTATTCATTTCAGCCAACTCTGCCCAACTCTGCCCTTACTTGCCTATTCAACTATATGCCCTCAGCCCATGGACTATATGCACCTCATGTATCCATCTTGGCATCACATGCTCCTGTCAATTCACTTCACTCATTTATATCACACTCCATATGCTCGCAAATCCATTTTCACTTCATTTACGTTTAATATCCTTTTATTTATGTTCAGCTCCACTTTCAATGATTTGCAATTCTGTTCTATCTCTTATATTAGATCTGCTACTACATTCTTTATAGGGTAACTCCATTGGGAATTGGAGTGACATGTCACCCCTCATTGTCACAGAGGAGATCAAGATTGGGACATAGTATTTCTGTTCTCACTTTTCACAATCCTTGGCTTTCTTATCTATTATAGGAATCTAGTCAACTGTTTTGGAACTGTAAGCTGGTAATCTGAGAGCTGTGACAAAACTGTGAAGTGTCAAGACCTTGATACCGAGCTCTGGTACACTCGGTAATACCGACCGACCACCCATCCTCTACCCATATTATTCTCACTATCTCATGGGCTCGGCTTGATACATCTGGTACACTGTCTAGGCTTCTTCTTCTATCCTATCTGTCTCGTCCTTCACTATTCTTCCATCCCTCCACCTGTTCCCCTGAACATATGACGGCCACTCATTATCCTGGCCACTGCCTATTGTTTTATCTTTGGTCATCCTCTATTGTTCTATTCTCACCCACCACTTCATTATCTTATTCTCAGCCATACTCCATTATTCTAATCCCGCTTACATTCCTTATTCTATTTCTAATCACTGTGGACATTGCCTCCATATTGTTTTTCATATCTTATTGTTTTCCATTCCTTATGCCACCCTTTTCCACATTTTGCTTCTTAACCTATATAAGTAGTGGGATGTATGTAGATAGTTCCTCACTCAGAATATCAAATCAGTTTGCACCCCATTGCCCGTCTTCCTCATCTAAAGTCCTTCGTTCAAGCCAACACCCTCAGCACCCTCATGAGACTTCTTACTGTCAAAATTAGTGGTGCGCATGGAACAGCAGGGTGAAACGCACAAGCACGTTGAAGCCTAGCCACTCCAAAATGGTTTGCAGGACTTAACCGATATTTCGGCGTTAACGAATCCTAACATGAAGAAAGCCTAATCAAGTTCTCTGACAAGACAACAGCAAGCTAATGCCTGTCTGGGTTGATGTCCAAAAAGAATTGTTTAGAGGGGGCCTTGGCAGGCGACTTGTCAATTACATGTAGAAATAATAATTTATGTTTGTGAACTATTATTCTACCCTTGCCTAGGATTATTTCCACAGATGTTCTATAAAATCTAGTTTAGTTCTTTTATGATATTTTTGCATACCTTTTATATTTTGGCCAAGAAACTTTCTACTGCGTAGAAGGGTCAAGATTTATTCTATTAACAAACTTCTGTTGATAAGTCTTAGTGGTCGACAACCTACTTAAGAGAGTGCTGGCAGCACTAGATAATCCAGCAGATTATAGGCGAAGATAAGATTGATTACTTTTATGCTACAGAACTAGTCTCTATCTATATATTAAAGTACAGTTGTGGTCCTTGTGGGTGTTTCTGAGTTAGCAATTGGTCAGCAATTGGTCAGCACCCTAGCCCAAATCATTGTCATGTGACTGGTTCACCACGTCAGGTGACCAGTTCAACTCTCTCCTCCTCCCACCATCCACCCCACCCACCCGGTGCACACCAGCGCACCCCACATCCTGACTGCCCCGCACTCAGGACGCGCAGTGCGCTGGTGTCACCGCATCGTGTGTGATGGAGAAAAGACCTCGGCGTGCGGTGGGTGCACTCCACGCCGACATCTTTCCTCCACCATGCACGATGCGGCGGGACCTTGGCGTGCAGTGGGTGCACAATGCGAACATCCACTGCGCCCAGGACACATGACCTCTTTCCTCCCACCATGGCCACCCTCCTGACCACACGTACCACGCCGTGACACCAACATACCGCATGTGCTGACATCCCCACACCCACCGCACGCCGAGGTGTTTCCTCCATCACGCACGATGCGGCGGGACGTCGGCGTGCGGTGGGTACACAATGCAAACTTCAGCTGTGCCAGGACACGCCGACCTCTTTCCTCCCACCATGGCCACCCTCCTGACCACATGCATGACACAGCGACAACAGCGCACCACATGTGCTGTGGAACAGCCGGGATATCGCACCGGCATTTCCATCGTATAGGTACATCCTCTCCTATCGTTTCGATTCGGATCGAGCGTCACTCACCGTTCACAGACAAGATCGGTATGACGACTTCTAGGGTGTTGCGTGACGCTCCCTTGACATAGACAACCACCTGCACTCACTATGCCATCGCACACTGCTTGCTTCCAACCGTTAACCACCACCTGCCAGGGTTCAACGAGTCCCCATTGGTGAGTCCTGCGATGTTTGACCCTGCCGCCGTGACTTACTGACCGACAACTGACCCTGCAACTGACCTCCCGCCCGCTCGCTGGTGACACAGACACGTCGTGCAAATTCAATCTGCCCTACGCGTCATGCACCCATGACTTTGCGCACCGATGTGGTGACTGCGAGTGCCGCATGACGCACTATGTCTTTGCGCACCGATGTGGTGGGACAGAACCCGCTCATCGGTTTTTTTTTTGGCTTTCTAATCCTTCAAACCCAGCCCTGCTCTAACAGTACCAGAGACTATCAGCGTGTCTGACGCAAGCCAGCACCATGAAGTGCATGGACTGTGTATTGGTCGTGGACGAGGAGGAGGGCGTTTGTTTATGTCTAACTCCCAGATGTCACAACCTTTTTCGATGGACTTCAGTCTCGAGCAGCTTGAGCCAGCTACAGCAGTTGAGCGCCAGGATTCCAAGACAAGTCAAGTCGCCGAGGACAATGACACCTCGGAAGAATATCTGTTCAATTCACTTCTTAAATGGTCTGATGCGTTATTCATATTTTCTGCAACTGCCGTGAGGTATATTGGTCAAACCAACATAAATCCCAAGATGCGTCCCACTGAATTGATACGCTTGATGCTGCCTCTCCCTTCACTGGACAGTTTCTATAATGTGATTATGGCCGAAGCATTTGGTAATTTCCTCATTGACAAGGAACAAATTATGAGGCGAGATTTACTTGCCACAGTGGTCTGTCTTCAAAACATGCTGACCATTGCTGGCATTGCTTCCACGCTGTCCTGTTGTGAATACATAAATACTCTGAAGGCATACTCTTTGCACTTTTATAGCACACTGATGGTGTAATCCATAAACTCATAGTTGTACTTCCCACTATGACACAAAGCAATTAATGGAATGAATGTGAAGGAGGAAACCAGCACATGACTCATGGTCCTTTGTGCTCCAGTGATTCCCAAGTGACAACATATCTCAGCGTGTTGAATCCCCAACCCTTCAACCGTGCCAAATGCATGTCTGCCAAGCCATCCTCTAGGTTCAGTGGCCTTCCAGTGAAACTCAAGTTTCAACAAGTGAAGAGCAATTGCCATTTGAATTACACAGGTGACAATTTCCTGTGAGGCTTGCATTTTCCATGACAATAAACAAGTCACAAGGTCAATCTCTGGGAACAGTAGGAATAGACTTACAGTACCCTGTGTTTTCACATGGACAATTTTATGTGGAGGTATCAAGGAGTACAAATTGGGGAAGAGCACATGTTTTGTTACTGGAGGGAAGGAAGACAAGTAATATTGTATATAGAGAAGTGTTACTCAAGGACAATTCAGAGATATTAATAGATAGAGATGTATTGAACATAGGATTGGAAAACTGTAGTTTTAGCTGGGCTCTGGTGGGGTTTTGGCTATGCTTTGACCGGGCTCTGGTGGGGTTTCGGCTGGGGTCTCAGCTGGGCCTTGGCTGGGGTCTTAGCTGGGCCTTGGCTGGGGTCATGGCTGGGCTTCAGCTGGGCTTGGCTGGGGTCTTGACTGGGGTCTTGGCTGGGGTCTTGGCTGGGGTCATGGCTGGGCTTCAGCTGGGATTGGCTGGGGTCTTGGCTGGGGTCTTGGCTGGGGTCTTGCCTCGGGTCTCAGCTTGCTTAGGCTCTGCTGGGCTTTGGCTAGGCTCTGCTAGGCTGGCTGGCTCCTCCGCCCGGAGGGTGGGGGGTGGCTCATATATACTAATTTTAAGCTAATTATGTAACTCCCAAATAAGGGAAGACCTTCTAGAAATTAGTAAGAAGCTTATGGAAAGGGATGGAAGTTCCTGGAATCCCCTGGAAGTCATAGTGTCACCCTTGTAGTCACTAATGACAAAAGAAAAGAAAAGTTCCCACAGCTTGTAGTTTTGTGACTGGTCAGGTCACAAAATATTATTAGTATATGAGCCATGCTTCTGGGCTGACATTTATGTAATGGCTATTATATAAGCCTAGGAATTTGTTGTACAAGTTGATTTGAGAACTTGACCAAGGAATTTGGTGCCATTTTCCATGTATTAAGTAATAGACACCCAGTTATGGTTCCTTGTGGGTCCAAATAGAACAGATGAAAAAGATATGTTTTTGAAGATTTTCCTTGGACTTGAGGGTTTGATATTTAAGAGTTAATTACCCTGAGTAATTCACTCTTAAATGGCCAGCCAAAGTTATTATATTTTTTTAGTAGTCAATTCAAGACTGATTTGTTGAGTTATTTTCTGAGTGAGAGAGGTTGGAATCCTTTATGCCAATCCTGATGGCCCTTCATATCTATTAGAGAATTCCCCATTTCCCAACATCAATTCCTCGTAGATTTGAAAGTAGTATAAAGATCTTGTACATTCAGTAGTTCAGTCTTCAGTCAGATAATTGACTTTGATTTCAACTAAGCTTTTCTTCTGTTCACTATTCCGAAATTAGGGACCAGTGTAATCTGGTGGGCACAACTGTTATGATGTAGAAAAAGGACGTAATCGTAATATTCTTAATCTCCCAAAGGCAAGACAATGGCAAGGTTCAGAATGGGGCTTGGCTTCAATGTTATGCGTTGCACCCACTAGACTGCACGGTCCCCAATTTTGTAAAGGCAAGACAGATAGAAAATGAACAGAAGAACCTTAGTTGAAATCAAGGTTGATTATCTGACTGAAGACTGAACTACTGAAGTATAAGATCTTTATACTACTTTCTAATCTACTAGGAGTCGAATAGATTCCTATAATAGAATGAGAAAGCCGAGGATCGTGAAAAGCGAGAACAGAAGTACTATGCCCCAAATAATGATCTCCTCTATAACATTAGGGAATGACGTGTCACTCCGATTCCCAATGGAGTTACCCTAAGGAACATAATAGCAGATTGGATATAAGAGACTGAGTGGAATTGCAAATAAATGAAAATGGAACAAAATGTAAATGAGAGGATATTAAATGTAAATGAAGATGGAATGGAATAGCGAGCATATGGAGTGTGATGTAAATGAGTGGAGTGAATTGACAGGAGCATGTGATGCCAAGACGGATACATGAGGTGCATATAATCTATGGGCTGAGGGCATATTGTTGAATAAGTGAGCGATGGCATAGTTAGGCTGAGTGGCTGAAATAAATAGTCGGGCATGCCAGCATATGGTTCCTGACAGCAACACACAAGTTGAAGCCATACCCTATTCTGAACCTCGCCATTGTTTACCCTTGGGAGATATTATGTTTAATTACAATTACGGTATTCCTTCACATCGTAACAGTATCTGTTATAGGTGTGTCTTTATCATCTGCAGCTAGGGGTTTAATGTCTGGGTACTAGGTTGTATTTTCCATACCAGAGTCTATGGACAGGGTAGCAAAATGATTAAACAAAGGCAGTGAGGGAACATCTGTCAAGCTTCAGGTACTGATGGACTTCAGTACTGCCGAGGGTGCTGTGGAAAGGTCAGGCAGACTATGGCCAAGTCCCACAGGCCAAGGGTAGTGGCATTGGCTTTAACGTACTCGTGCATTATGCTCTACTTGCCATGTGTCCCACCGATTTGCAACAGACAGGTACTCGGGGGGATGCTGGTGATGCTAGCCCAAGTCGAGGACTTTTAACAGGGAGGAAGAAGGTAGAAGGGCCTAAGCCTAGTTGATACCCAGAATGAGGAAATATGTACATGCATGCCCTACTTATATAGGTTAAGAAGTGACATGTGGAATAAGGAATGTGGGACAACAAGGTATGCAGAGCATGTGGTTATTGTCCACAATGAATAAAATTAGAATGAAGGAATGCAAAATGGGGATAGAACAATAAGGGATAGGATAATAGAAACATGGCCAAGGATAGGACAATAGGGAGTGGCCGACTATAAAACAATGGCTGTAACTGAGGATAATACAAGGACAGGAAGTCCCAAGGTGAAGTGGATCGAGGAACGGGCAAATGGTGTAGTGGATGTGCTGAGCCTAGAATGGCATACCAAGTGACGTGCACGTGGCATGGACACTTGTACATGGATGTAGAATGGCTGCTCGGTTGGCACTGCTGAATAACCGGAACCTCGGTACGTGTACTTGACAACATCCCTCACTTGCTGCCTTGGACAAAATCCTCTAGTTCTTCCTCTTCATTCTTCTTGGCCTTAGCTATCTCCTGAATGTCAATGGCAACCATCCAATACTCTATCAACTTTTCACATTCCTCAGACATTATGAAGTGAACATCATGTGCCTGGGGACAGTCTCAGGCAAAGTGGCTGGCCTTGCCACAGCATTGGCACATACTGTAAGTCCTTACTCATGACATGCCATTGTTCATTTACTGTTATTGTTCAACCACCATTGTTCTAACTATTGTTGTTCATGTCTAGTGTCTAGCTACAGTGTATAAACACCAGTAGCTAGTCAGTGATCTCCTCAGTTGCATTATCACTTACTTGACTGAGGTGAGACACTTATTCTATTCTTCCCTTGGCATAAGCTCATATAAAATTTCCTACATAGACCTTTGTCTAGGTATTAATATAAGTTGCATTATCACTTACTCGACTGAGACCTTTGTCTAGATTCAATGAAATGTACAGAAAGGCAAGCACTTTGCTTTCAGTCTTCTGACCTCAAATACAGGTTTGGTAAGGATGGAATGAAGACTCCCCCCAGGGCCATCTTGATTTGTCATATTCTACACTTTCCTACAGAAACATCTGGGTTCATGGGTATCACAATGTTGAACTATTTTTGTTGTTTTATGCCATCATATTTGTTCATTTCAAATGCGTTTAAAGAATCAGGGGGAACCAAAGCATGATGAATGGAAATTAATTCTGTGCAAAAAAAAAACGGTAAAACACAGCTGTATCTTGCGAAACTTATGTATTAGACTTCGATATTGTAGGTGCCCGAACAATAGAGTTGTGCATAGAGTGAGAGGGTGGACCTTGAATGAAAGAAGAATGGATGATTTTTTCGAATGCTGTTACAGTGAGGCGCCTAAATGTACAAGTCCTATCCCAGTCACGTGGGGTTGTAATTAGCTTCACCTATGCCCCGACCCAACGTACCTCTGCGCCCGGTATGTCGCTATTACAATACGAGCCCTCGCGGGTGCTTTGCAGGCGCAAAGTGCCACTACCTACATGGGGACCCTGAAGTGCATAGATATGCCCCCGTGCGTGTCTCTTTATTCGAGTGTTCTGTGACTGAGTGATGTGCCTGTTTAGTATGAAGAGGAGAAGCGATGTAGGTTCTTTGAC
>QLPG01007784.1:0-16497 GCA_003314385.1 Gomphus sp. MG54 | reverse complement strand
TTTTGTAGTAGATATATGATGCTATTGTTGCGCAAATGGAGATCGGTATCGCGTCCCCATATGTACGTGACTCTGTCACGTGACGTGTATCTGGATGTTCTGTGTCATCTGCCATCGTCTCGTTCGATGGCAGTGGCGATACTGAGCTAAAGCTAAAGCTGGGCCGGCTGTACAATGGATTCAAGACTTCAATGTCTTCGGCCTCGACCTGGTTCTGCGCAGTATCCAGTCCTCTCAATGTTACGACAGGTCTCGTCGGTACATGATTCTTCAGTTTAAAGTCTTGATGGACTCGGGTATGTTGCTCTTCAGTTTAAATTCTTGATGGACCTGATCCGACCTTCGGGATGTTTATCATGTCCAAATCTCCCCCTCGAACCGGAGGTCGGTCATGTCGTACATGATAGTTCCTAGTCATCATCCACTTTTACCCTTCTTTTGTTCGGTCTTTTTCCGCCTTATTTGTTGTCATCTGAAATCCTTCCTGGATATTGTTGAAGAGTTGGCAGATTCAAATTGCGCGAGCTGGGATGGTGTAGTTCTTTGCTCTTGCTGCTCAACAAGGATCCTCGTGTCATTAAAGAGTTGTGCCAGCTCATCCAAAGTGCGTTCAATCCTTTTGATGTCCTCGTGACGCTCCTGAACATTGCGATATGCCGCACATGTCTCCCTTTAAGAAGTATTGAAACATATATTGAGTTTTAGGTGCTGTTATGACAACACCGGTCAAAGGGTTGACATCGATCCCCGACTCCTTTTTCATGTCACTGCCAATATCGTTCTTGTGCACGTCATACTATCATCACTTTGAAACCAAAGCTGTGACTCTTTTGTCCAAAATTGTATTGCTGGCCGTTCAAGTCACAAAGGTACGGGTCAAGGTCTTGAACCTGCACAGTATGGGTCTGGAATGATCGTCCAGGAGACAGGTGGATGTTGCCGACAATCTTGCTCTCAACTTTTCGATATGTTGTTCTGAACAAATCCGTGCATCGTGTCTCAGCTTGATCATCCATGGGCTGTGTCCATGCATGGTCCATGACTGTTGGCAGTTGCCGTCTTTGCGTAGGACATGTCTCTGCTAAACCAAGTTTTCCATCCTGCCGCCAGGCCCGGACTGCTGACGGCAGCCGCATCTCACCATCTTTGCGATAAATGAGGTTGAACAACATCTCTTCCAGTGGTTGAACATCAAAAACTTCCTGAGTAATTGGCCTCCCACCGGTCTCGATGACGATTGCACCCCTGGTACGAAGGTGGGGGCCAATTGGTCCAATTCCAACTACATGAAAGCACATGTCTGTTTCCTCTTCGTCTTCGTCGGTTCCTACAACCGGGAGGTAACCCTCCCTGGCTCGATAGAGCCTCCTTGCAGGCCCCACCGCCTCTGGTTCTTCAATCGTGTACACTGGCTCTTTTAAGGCTTTGCATCGTCGCTTGTGCACTTTACCCTTCCAATGGGATTTTAGCATGTGATCTGTCTCGAAGTACTTTGCTCATTCATCGCAGTAGTGCTGGGCGAGGTCAGGTTTCTCAAAGTCAAGTGGCTGCCGCTCTAATTTTTCACAGACTTTTGGGTCAAGGTCATGGAACTAAATCTGGTCCAAGTCTCGTGTGCGTGCATGGGTTCTAGATGCATGATGCACGTCACGCTGTGCTTTGTGGGTCCGTGAACGATGCACACGGCCCAATTTTTCTTCGATGTGATCGCTCGGAGCTCGGATCGGCGAGCCTCTTGCGCTGTCCCCATCGCTTTGAGGAGAAATGCTGCCCCCCTGGGTGCCCGCATGCCACCTCTCGTGTAAGTTTGTTCCGCTGGGTCGGCGCTCATGTTGCTTGTACGCATGGGCGATCGTCTGGCGCGTTGTGAGCGGTCATCCTCCCCTTGTTCTGTGTCTGTCCTCGTAGTGATGTCGCCGCTCGCCTGGAGGTCTTGAGTTCGCGCGCGCCATCGTTGTGAGCTTGGCATCAGCATACGCTATATTAAGAGTTGCACTCCCTGCGCCATCTTTTAGCCTTGACTACCTCGTTGCCTCCATACCGGATGCTGTGCACGAGGGCCTTCGAGTGCTCGCTTCCCAGTGGTACAGTGCTGTCAACATTACTAAAGACGTCTTGAGTGGGTCCGTTCGACGATCCCAGCGAGAAGGCGTGAGGTTCTGAAGGATGTCGAGGTTGTTGTGATCCGCAAGCATTGTCCACGACCTAGTCTCTTCCATCTCGCTCGTCTCCCCGGCCGCCCATATTCTTGTCATCTCCCAGATCTCAATCTGTTCGGTATCACCACAGTTGTGTAGGCCACATCCCTTGCACGTGTAGCTCTGTCCTCTCTCGGTCCTTGGTGGACTCTTCTTGTCTCTCGGGTCAGGTCTGGGCTGTTGCATACGCCCGTGGTAAGTAAAAGAGGCCTCATGTCACCGTACCGGTCGTCGTCATACGTGTTCGCCGGCGGGCTCGTTTTGGCCGGCGATGCTTCGCTCCCTCTTGGGTGGTGAGTCGAAATGTGATAAATGCCCACGTTTGCATGTAGGGCTTTGTGCTTGTACTGTACAGTACCTGTGTGTGCCATGGCTGATTTTCGTGAGCGGACGCCACCCGCAAGTACATTCACCGTCTGTCCATTGGTTCTTTATGTCTTGCATCCCAATCGACTGCAGCTTGGCTGTGATCAACGGGTGCCACCCGTGGCTCAGTTCCAGGTGTCCTTGGTCAATTCCCAGCGTCACCGGGGCCCATAACCTGTTATAATAATGGGACTGAAATACTATCTCAGTCTCTTGGAAAAGAGCTCATATTAGAAGTATTTAGCTACCTGAAATACTATCTAAAAGAATGGTCAACAAATGTATGAAATATGAGAATAAACTTGAACTCATACCTCAGTCTCTTGGAAAAGAGCTGAGGTCACAGAGTCACACAACTGCAAAATACAATGGCAAATTCAAACTCCGATCAAAGGCAGATATCAGGGATAACAATGAATAAAACCCATACCCCTGCTCCAATACCATCAGGTCCAGGTTGCCAGTGATCAGAAGAAGAGATGTTTGGGCTGAATGTCAAATCCTTAACAAGCACTACCCCCTTGCCTTCCAAAACTGCACCAACAAACCCCAGTGCCACCGTCGGTTGGACTGAAAGAAGCTCCAACTCCGATGGAGGTAGATTGGACTCGAGCTAATGGTTCCACCCTAGGGGTTTGCCACCGATACCAAAAACCTGGGCACTATCCATGAGACTACCCATTATCCTTTGACATCTGAACCATGAGTACAGAGGAAAAACTGGAGTTGCTTCCAGAACTCCTGAATCTTGCAGGGATATCAGAAGCAACACCGACAGAGGTACTGAAAAACCCTGAGGTAGCAGAAGGATGGGAAGAGAGAGAGGAAGACGTGGATTTTGGGGCCAGCAGTAGGTGAATCATGTGCCCCCACTGCCTGTACATAATAGGTTCTCATGTCTGGAAGAAGAAAGTGATGTAGTCACTGCACATTCCCTTCCAGAAGATCAGCCATCTAAAGACACACAAAGATCAGAGGCTCCACTGAAACAATCTCAGATACAGCTCCAAAAATGGGAAAAGCAACTTCTGAAGAAGTATGTAGTCACCACCACCCCAAGTCCGAAATCCCTGGTAGTCAAGGTAGAGATCCAAATGATGGACATGGCAGAGGTCAATTAAGAACCCACTCTTGTGGATTGTAGAGCCAAGGCAGTTCATGGATAGGGGCTATGTAGACCAACACTGCCTCACCACTCAGAAGCTGCAGAGACCTATCCCAGTTTACAATGTGGATGGGTTACCAAATGAGGCCAGAGCCATCAGAGCCATTGGCTCACTCATGTATGCAGTGCTGGGCAACCGCCCAGATATTTCTTTTACCATATTGTTCCTCTTGCAGTTTATGCAAAATCCCAGAAGACCACATTGGATGGTGGTCAAAAGAGTGTTCTGTTACCTCAAAGGGATGAAAGATGTGAATCTCATCATTGGAGAAATGGAAAAGGGACTTAAGGCATTCTCAGACATGGATTGGGCATCCTAAGAACACCGACACTCAATATCTGGCTACATCTTCATGATAGGAGGTGGCATGGTCTCCTGGAGCTTGAAGAAACAAGCAATCATCATGCTATTGACCACTGAGGTCAAGTACATTGTGGCAACTCACATGGCAAAGGAGGCACTATGGATAAGAATGTTTCTTGCTGAGATTGTGCGCTGTAGAGTTGCTCTAGGTAATTAATACCTAAAAGCCTGCGCGTACTGGTCCTTTCTCTGGTGGGATCTAGTGCAGTCGTTCAGCACAGCTGGATTAAGCTCTGTGACATGGCAATGTATGAACAGAAGTAGAACATGAGTGATTTATGATGTGATGTGACAGGGATGTGACCTGAGATGTGAATGTGTCATGCTGACTAATACTTGGACTTTGACTTTGGGACTTGAATACAATAGTCTAGATGTTTCTAGACTAGTCTTGACTTGGACTTGGAGACTTGACTTAGGGCTTTAACTTGTGAACTTGTTATTTGTCAAGCCCCGGATACCAAGCTCTGGTTCACTCGGTAGTACCGACCGAACAACCCTTGCCTTTAGTCCCACACACCAGTGACAAGGCATCCCTCGCCAGTACATGGTCTCGGTCCGGTACATTCGGTTCATTATTTGGTTCACTTTCCTCATCCCATCCCCTCTATCCTTTGTCATTCTGTTATTCCCTGTCCTTCCCCTTGCCTGCTTACCTTCAGGGCATTCACTCTTTGTTGTCACTTGGCAGTGGCACTATTGTTTTATGTTCAGCCACTCCCTATTGTTTTATGTTCAGCCACTCCCTATTGTTTTATGTTCAGCCACTCTCATTGTTCTATCCTCACTCACTCTTTTGTCCTTGGCCATACTTTATTGTTCTATTGTTGTCCACATTCCTTATTCTATTCCTAATCACTGTGGACAATACCTCCACATGATTCTTCATACCTTATTGTTCTCCATTCCTTGTGCCACTCTGTTCCACATCTCACTTATTAGCCTATATAAGTAGCCAATGTATGTAGATGGTTCTTTGTTCTGGAAATCAACTAGGTTTACGCCTTCTTGTCCTCCCTTCTCCTGTCTCAAGTCCTTTACCTGGGCCGACACCCTTGGCACTCTCCCAGGTATCCCTCTGTCCCAAATCGGTGGCATGCATGGGAAGTAGGGCACAACGCACGAGCACGTTGAAGCCATGCCACTACTTTCTAGCCTGCAGGACTTGGCCTTTACCCATCCGACCCCTTCGGCTTTCCCGAGGCCTATCAGTATGTACGGTGCCTGACATTATTACAGAGGTGAGCCAGAGGCCTTTATATACAAAAACCAAGCAATGATGTGAAATGATGCGAGAGGTTGGCTATGTTAGTTGTGTTGAAAGGCAAGCTTCTATATGCAGCTTCAAACCTAAGATGAGTTCAGAAGCGATCTTAATTAGATAGAATGTAAATACCTAAGATGAGTTCAGAAGCAATCTGAAGAGTTGTCATACATCGAGTAAGGTACTTATACTCAATAGTACTATTGTCTGTATGTATGTGGAAAAACAATAACGATCAAAGGAATGTGGATCAAAGGAATGTGGATCAAAGGAATGTGGATCAAAGGAGTTATTATGCTAATGTGTCCTCAAGCGTCAATGCTTTTACAATACTCCCCCACGATTGAGACATTGATAATCCCAAATTTCCATCTGAGAAACGAGTGTCGGTCTCAAGGGAAAGACTTCGTCAATAGATCAGCAATGTTGTCTCTCATGGGTATAGCTGAGATGTTGATGATCCCTTGCTAAAAGAGATCACGTATGTAGTGAAACTTGATGTTGATGTGCTTTGTCCGTTTTTGAAACACATTGTTGGCAGCAATGGTGTGGGCTCCTTGTGAATCAGAGTAAAGCTCAACTGGCAAATCAATATCGAAGTCAAATTGTTGTAAGAGTGATACTGTCCATTTTGCGTGTTTTGTGCACTCGCAGAGTGCCATGTATATGGCCTTGGTGGAAGATAGAGCCACTGTACGTTGTTTTTGGGTGGCCCAGGCGATGGATCCTCCGGCAAGGATGAACGTGTAGCCTGTGGTCGAACGACGGGTGGCAGCATCTGAAGCCCAATCAGAGTCACTGTATCCAATTAACTCAGTAGAGTCATTGGTTCCATATGTCAGTGTATAATCTTGTGTACTCGAAAGATAACAGAGTACATGCTGAGCGGCACTGAGGTGTGATTTAGTCGGTTTTGAACCAAAGTGTGACAGGTGGTTTACTGCAAAGCAAATGTCAGGTCTTGAACCTAACATTGCGTACATTAGGGACCCAATGATTTGTTGGTAACGAATGTGAGGTGAGACTGGCATCCGAGTCTTCCTCAGAATTTGTGATGAGTTGTGTCCCTGTAGAAAATGGGGTGTACGTTGGTTGGCACTGTGATATGTCAAAACGCATGATAATGTGTTGAATGTAGTGTGATTGGTCGATTGCAAGAGTTTTTGTTGAACGGTCGCACGTGATGTGTAGGCCAAGGAAGTGTTTTATCTCCCCTAGATCAGTTATTTCGTAATATTTGGCTATTGCTACTTTGAGATCCTGAATCGCATTCAGAATGTCGAAAAGAGTGATGTCGTTGATGTAGACCAGCATGATGAGTGGGTCCCCCCCATTGTGACATTTGATAAAGATTGATACATTGCTAGAAATGTTTTTCTGGAATCCGAGTCCCTCCAGTGTGTTGATCAGGTGCGCGTGCCATTGGCGACCTGCCTGCTTTAGACCATATAAGGCTTTTCTGAGGCGACACACCTTTCCCTCCTGTCCGTTTATCGTGAATCCCTTCGGTTGATCCATGTATATTTCCTCGTCCAAGATTCCATTTAGATATGCTGACTTGATATCAATGTGGTGAATATCCCAGTCCAGCTGTGTTGCTAATGCAAGGAGTAATCTTAAGGAGTTGAGTCTTGCAATGGGAGCAAAGGTTTCTTCATAGTCGATGCCAGCGGTTTGTGAAAAACCCTTGGCGATGAGACGTGTGCGGTGACAGGCAATGTTCCCCTGGGTGTCATGCTTTGTCACATATACCTACTTGTACTTTATCGCCTTGCGATCCTTTGGTAGGTCGCATAATTCCCAAGTGTTGTTATTAATGAGACACTTCATTTCCTCAGTCATGGCATCTTGCCATTTTTCTGCATCAGGGGTGGTGATTGCATATTCATATGATGCCGGGTTGTTATGGCCCATGCAGCCAAACAAACCCACATTAAACCCCACAACCACCCGCACCATTTCCGGGACCTTTCCAATCGACCAAAGCCTGAATAACCAATTTCCAGATGTCCGACATACATTCCGAGGTTCTGCAATTCCGAACCTCCAAAGACTCCAAAGTCAAGGTTCCGTTACCTTGATAGCCGATGTGCAGGACCATCGTGTACCTCACTCCCTTGTTTTCTCTTTATATTGACCCCTTGTACTTCCTTTCTCCTTGTTTTATGACCAGCAAAGATAGTACAAGGATAGTCGCATGTATATAGTCTTCCAGTCGACTAGACTGTTTGCTAGTACGAATATCGATT
Organism: Gomphus sp. MG54; assembly: GCA_003314385.1. Lineage (NCBI taxonomy): Eukaryota > Fungi > Basidiomycota > Agaricomycetes > Gomphales > Gomphaceae > Gomphus > Gomphus sp. MG54. The sequence goes on along the minus strand of QLPG01007784.1, from coordinate 8,891 downwards.
TAGTCTCCCACCAGTTTCTGATTCATTTCCGGTAAACTCCCGCCTCCCTTCCAAAATTAGGGACAGACGATCGAGGAGGGCGCAACACATAAGTTGAAGCCAAGTCCAAGTCCCTTCGACCTCGAACACCTCAGTGACCGGATTGAACCATTCCGTGACCTACCCTAAGTTCCCGGCGCTTCTGCCCCCATCCATAGTCCGTCTGATTTCCGTCTTTGGTCCTCGGCCCCGTTACGGACCTTCACACTAACCCGGATAACTCCCTTGGAAGTGCTAGCTAAGTGCCTGACATGCGGACTTAACATGGGTCACCTGTCGGTGTCACATGTACGGCTGCAAGGTAAGACTCAATAGAGTCATTCCAGATGGCTAATGTAGATGTGAATTTGTTTGTCATGTCAGAACTTGCGTTGTCTGGCTGTGGTACAATGACACATTGCTGGATTCTTTTCGACTGGCATATAGGTCTTTTGGCAGATGCAGATGGTACAGGATGGGGAATGTGGATAGATGGCTGTGCTGGTACTGCTGGTGGTGGTTGACCAGGCAGACCAGGTGGACCATGTGGCACTGGTGGTAGTGAGTGCTCGTCTTTGTCGTCGCTCTCTGGTAGAGCTAGTTCAACTAGTGTGGGTGACAATGATGGTGGGAGTGATGGAGCAGATGTGGGTTGAGGTGGGAGCTTTGGGGTAGGTTTGAGAGGATAGATAGATTCCTCGAAAACGACATCAGTAGATATGATAGTTTTCATAAACAATAGATGCCACAGTTTATACCCCTTTGTAGCATTGTCATATCCTATAAACACAAGCTTCTGTGACATGGGATCGTATTTTGTTTGATGTGTTGTTATGTGGGCATAGGCTAGACATCCAAAGACTCGGAGATAAGAGAGGTCTGGTTTTTGTCCTGTCAGCAATTCATGTGAGGAAATGTTCAGTGTAATGTGAGATGGGGCTCGGTTTCGAACATGTGCTGCAGTTCCAACTGCAAATTCCCAAAAACCTTGTGATATACCTGCACCATACATCATTGCTTGGGCCACTTCAGCAAGAGTTCTGTTTGCTTGTTCAGCAGGGCCATTCTGTTGTGGCCTGTGTGGTGTTGTAAGTTCATGGTGTATTCCTTTCTCCTTGAGGTATGTGCTAAACTCATTTGAAAGGAACTCTCCCCCGTGATCAGTGCATATGGCTCTCAGCATTTTGTCATAATAGCTACGAACGAGTGCATGGAATAATTTGAAACTGTTGAAGGTGTCACCTTTCGTTTGCAAAAAATATATCCATTTGTAGCGCATGTAATCGTCACTAATATGAAATGGTAGTAGTTTCCTTGAATAGAGTGTGTTTTCATTGGTCCAGCAAGGTCCATGTGAATAAGGACGAAAGGTTCGGTACGATGGTTGGTTGAGGATGTGAATTTTCGTCGAGTTGATTTGCCCAGTAGGCATCCTTCACATGTTGCTAGAGATCTCTTGGAGTCAGTGTCACCTTCCATATTCAGGTTTTTGAGTGAGGACCATGAGAGATGACCGAGTCTTGCATGTAAGATTTCAACTGGAACTGGAGTGTGGACTTTTGATACAGATGGAGTGTTGGTTCGTAGTAAGAGCCAGTAATGCTGTCTATTAACATGACCTTCTGCAAAGATGATTCCGTTCTTGGATATCGTAGCTTTTGCATTTGAAAAGGTTGTTGAGAAACTGTCAAGCCCCTGATACCAAGCTCCGGTTCACTCGGTAATACCGACCGAACAACCCTTGCCTTTTAGTCACACACACCAGTGACAAGGCATCCCTCACCAGTACATGGTCTCAGTCCAGTACATTTGGCTCATCGTTTGGTTCACTTTCCTCATCCTGTCCCCTCTATCCTTTGTCATTCCCTCATTCCCCTTCCTTCCCCTTGCCTGTTTACCTTCAGGACATTCACTCTTTGTTGCCACTCGGCAGTGGCCCTATTGTTTTATGTTCTGCCACTCTCATTGTTCTATTCTCACTCACTCTTTTGTCCTCAGCCATACTTTATTGTTCTATTGTTATCCACATTCCTTGTTCTATTCTTGATCATTGTAGACAATACCTCCACATGATTCTTCATACCTTATTGTTCTCCATTCCTTGTGCCACTCTGTTCCACATCTCACTTATTAGCCTATATAAGTAGCCAATGTATGTAGATGGTTCTTTGTTCTGGAAATCAACTAGGTTTACGCCTTCTTGTCCTCCCCTCTCCTGTCCCAAGTCCTTTACCTGGGCCGACACTCTCGGCACCCTCCTGGGTATCCCTCTGTCCCAAATCGGTGGCATGCATGTAGGGCGCAACGCACGAGCACGTTGAAGCCATGCCACTACTTCTAGCCTGCAGGACTTGGCCTTTATCCGTCCGACCCCTTCGGCTTTCCTGAAGCCTGTCAGTATGTCCAGGGCCTGACAGAAACCCTTTTTATCGATTTTTAGTACCGAGAAGAACCTGCCTCCAATCTCCGGGGAATGGAGGACGTCTTGGAGCATGATCTTCTTTTCTTCTCCATTGACTCAAGCAATTCCAGTGACCATGCCAATGCCTATGTATGAGACAAATGTGGTTTTGTTGGCAAAGTAAGCCTTGCGTGGTATAGTAAGTGACTGATACTCTGAGAAATCAGATAGGTCATGGGTGATATGGTCTGTGCAGCCAGAGTCCATTATCCACTTATTTTCACTCGCAATATAAAAGCAAACGGCATTGTTTGAGGCAACAGTGGTGGATACAAGCGTACTTGTAGGAAGCAAGTCAGAATTGTCTGTCACAAACACAGTGCTCACAGATGGCTTCGGTTCATTATCTTTTTTCTCCTTTTTTCCCTTTTTTCCTTTTCCTCCTTTTTGCTCAGATTGTGCTTCTTCTCATGAAAGGCCATGTGCTTTGTGACAGCAATCATTTTCCCAGTGCCCCTTTCCTCCACAATAGTTACATACATCCTTCTTTTTCTTATCGGTGTGTGACAGTCAGATCCCGTTAACATTGGTGTGTGAGGTTTGTCTAAGTTCCTCAGATAAGATCCGGGTGCATATGTCAGACCATAGTATAGATTGGAAGTTTGTAATAGTCGCAAGGATTGTTTGCTGCATGACTTCGTAGGAAGTGGGGAGGGCTTGGATGATAAAGAGCGCGTGAAAGGAGTCAGAAATAGTAAGGCCAGATGCGACAATTTGAGTACAAAGCTTGGAAATGTAGTCAATCTGTTATGTGAGGGGCTTGTCGGTGGAGAATTTTATCGAAGTGTATTGGTTAAAATCGACCCAGACATTGAGACTGGTGTGTGTACCGTATGTCAAAGAAAGAGCTGTCCAATTTTCGGCAAGTGTCTGCTTGGGATCGAGAGACTGGTAGATGGATTGGAGTACTGATGTTAAGAGTAAGGCTAGACCTTGGCAAGCACATTTTTCATAATCATCTCTTTTAATAATTTCATCGGTAGTGGGTGGAGAACTTATCAAGGGAGGTGTCTCAGTCACTTCAGCGATAGCAAGTGCGTTAATGTACATGAAGCCGGCACGTATGCTGAATGACCATATTGCCCAGTTGGTTCCATCGAACTTTTCAATTGACAGCTTTGAGAGAGTAGAGTTGGCCATGTGTGTGAGATGACAATAGGATAAGTTTGGTATGAGATTTGTCAAGCAGGTTTGTTTTGGTTTTTAGAGTGCGGGGCCCATAACCTGTTGAAAGGCAAGCTTCTATATGCCGCTTCAAACCTAAGATGAGTTCAGAGGCGAGTCTGAAGAGTCGTCGTACATCGAGTAAGGTACTTATACTAAATAATGCTATTGTCTGTATGTATGTGGAAACCAATAATAACTAAAATGGTGTGGAACAAAACAATGTGGGACAAAGGAATGTGGGACAAAGGAGTTATTATGCTAATGTGGCTCAAGCGTCAACGCTTTTACAATAATGCAGACGCAGCATCTTCGCATGTGTATGCACAGTTTGAACCCGGCAGTCAGGGCTACAATCTTATAATCAGATGCTGCTGCTGTTGGAAGTGTTGGAGCCAGTGAATTTTCATACATGTGTCATGCTCACATCGTAGCTGCATCACACGGATGGTCACATCCGTGTCGCTATTGACACACCAATACCAATGCGTCTCCGGGAAGGGACGTGCACAGTGGAATTTACTATATAGTAAAGCATGTATTAGAATAATAAAACAAATTATTTTCACTAAACATTTTGTCCATTGAGGATGACCAAAGGCACTACCTTGGTGGAGAAATCTATGACCCAAAAAAGATGTGGGAGCTGCTTGAACGAGGAAACCAGTCAAAGAAACCAGGGACACGATTCAATGCATACGATGACTTACTATTAATCAGGAAGCTAGAAAATGAAGGCCTTGAGAGCCTCATCGCATGTGTTGAAGAAAAGGGCCATGCCATCCAGGATGTTCGCCCGGCCAATTTCACCCTTGTGGACCTTGACAAAGAGATGCTCTCTATGGCTCTGATCCGTGCCCTGCCTGAAGAATATTCTTCGTTTGTCTCTTCCCTCATGCTCATTGACAATCTCGACAAAGCTGCAATCCATGAAGCTTTCAGGAATGAGCAACTCAATCGAGAACATCGAAGCATAGCACCCACAAATCTGAGGCCTACAACGGCACTCGTTACCAACACTTCAGCAAATGTCAGCTGCGACTTTTGTGGGTATAAGAATCACACCCTGCCCCAGTGCAGAAAATACAGTGCGGCAAAGACTGAAGCACGAAAGCCAAGACAGGCCCGCACGACAAATGTTTCATCAAACTTGAGTACCAGTCCTGCAACTTCAACTGAGACTGCGTCCCCTGCAACTATAGCAGTCACTGACACAGGACCAGTCAGCGGAACCACAGTGACTGAATTTGCTGAACACGCAAGTCTCCTCTCCAAGACAGTTGCCATACCACAAAGCACTGACTTATGGAACCTAGACACAGGTGCCATGTCTCATATGACGCCACACCGCCACTGGATCCATGACTACAGCGAGTTTCGAGTCCCAATCCAACTTGCTGACAATACTGTCATGTACTCGAAGGGTGTGGGAAACATAGTGTTTAATCCAGTGATATCTGGAAGAGACGTTAGGCCTGTGGAATTTACACGTGTCTTACATGTGCCCGAGTTACAGAATAATTTACTTGCTGTCTTACACTTGACACGCCAGTGTGGGATTGACGTTCATATCTCATCAACCGAGCTGACAATAACCTTCTTGTGTGGCGACAAACACTTGTTTATGGGACACATCAATGAGGATAACTCAGCCTTCTTAGCAGGAACTACACAAGTGTTTACAGAACATGCCCATTGTACAATCTCAACACTCCCTGCAGATCAGAATTTATGGCATCGGAGATTTGGCCACCACGGGTACGATGTTATCAAGAGAATTGTCCACAAGAAGTTGGCAACCGGGATGCACATAAATGCACGCATAAAACCTGACCCAATATGTGAACCTTGCCTGGCTGGGAAGATGAATGCTCACCCTTTTGGAAACTCGTCAAGCAGATCAAAGAATGCACTTGATCTCATACATACTGATCTGCATGGTCCTTTCAAAACGACTACCCACTCTGGGTTCCGTTACTGGATTGTCTTTATCGATGACTACTCTCGGTACCGGGTGATATATTTTCTTCACACAAAAGACCAAGCCTTTGAAGCCTTCAAGTTGTACAAAGCAAAAGTTGAAACCCACTGGAACCGAAAAATAAAAGCCATGATTGACGATAAAGGGGGGGAATACATGTCAAGCAAGTTCCTTACCTTCACTGATGAATGTGGTATTGAACGTCTACACACCATGCGCAATCGCCCTCAACAAAATGGGGCAGCAGAACGTGCAAATAGAACTATTGAGGAACATACCACAGAAATGCTCTATGAAGCTGGACTGCCACCATCGTTCCTTGGAGAAGCAGCAGATGCATATGTGACCGTGCAAAACAAATGCCCAACAAATGCACTGCCAGGCAAAACCCCTTATGAACTATGGCACAAGCGAAAGCCCGATGTTGCAAATCTCAGGGTATGGGGATGTTCTGCCTATGTACACATCCAAAAGGACAAGCGAACGGGAATTAGCTCACATATGGAAAAATGTGTGTTTATTGGCTATCCAGATGGCTTCAAAGCATGGAAGTTCTATAATCCTGCCACTAGACAAATTATCATTAGCGAGCGAGCAGAATTCGACGAGAGATACTTCCCTGGACTGAAACTCACCTGGAACCAACCAAAGGTGAATCCTGCATCCCCGCTGGTTGAGTCAAAATACCAGGCCCCAGTAGAAACAGTCCTGGACCTAGATAACAATGAAACAGAACCAGATAGTTTAGAGGTGACAACAAACACACCTCTACCAATGCCTCCAACTCCTAACACACTTGAAGATTCACCATTCCACCTAGAAACACCGTCAGAAACTGAACCACCATTGGAGGCAATATCCCCAGTCCTAACCGAGGTAATAGTATCACAACCAAGGTCACCAGCATCATTATTAGAACGACGAGCTGCAAATCCACGGAGAAATGCGGGTGTACCACCAAGAGAGTGGTGGAGGGCATGGGAACCAGCACAGATAGATAACAAACATCAACTAGGTGAAGAACAAGAGGGTAGAACTCAAGAACCTGGAGCAGCATTATCAACACAGTACATAGACCCTCAGACCTTCAAAGAAGCCATGAGGCGTCCTGATGGACCACAATGGCAAGAAGCTACAAATGAGGAGATGAACTTTCACCTTGAGAATTGCACATGGGACTATGTTGAACTCCCCAAGGATGCAAAAGCAATTGACTCTAAATGGGTATTTCACCTCAAACACTGATCAGATGGGTCAATTGAGCGTAGGAGAAGTCGGGTTGTCGCCAAAGGGTTTACTCAGTGGCCAGGTTTTGAGTATACTGAGGATGCAACTTTCTCACCTGTATACCGCCCAGCATCGCTCAGGTTGATCCTTGCATTAGCGGCCAAGAAAAACCTACACCTCAGGTCCATCGACATCTCACATGCATTCCTGCTTGGAAAAGAACTTGAAGAGGTCATATACATGAGACAACCTGAGGGATACCATCAGGGAAGTAAGAATATAGTCTGTCATCTTCACAAACCGCTCTATGGCCTAAAGCAATCAGCGAGGAACTGGAATGCTTGACTACATGAAGTCCTGACCACCATGAACTTCTCGTGCTGTGAGGCAGACCGGGCGGTATACATCTATACTCGAGGAGACACCAAGATCATCGCCCCAGTCTTTGTTGATGATATAACACTTGCAGGTACCTCCCTGGCAGAGAACGATAAGGTAGTCAATGAGCTCAACTCCCACTTCAAGCTGCGTGATCTCAGTCCTACCGAATTCCTCCTTGGGATCCACATCTCTCATGATAGGTCAAAACAAACAGTGTTGCTCTCACAACGACAATATATTATCAATATACTGGACCGATTTGGGATGTCAGATAGCAAACCAGTATCTACACCGATGAATCCCGGCGTATCACTCACCTCTGACATGTGTCCCAAAACCGAAAATGAACTTGAGGAAATGAAAACCATTCCCTATCTGGTTGCAGTTGGCTCTCTCATGTACCTTGCAACTACTACTCGCCCTGACATCGCATATGCGGTAGGAGTCCTAGGGCGTTTCAACCACAACCCGGGTCAACAGCACTGGGTTGCTGTCAAACACCTGCTACGGTACCTAAAAGGGAGCATGGACTACAAGTTAGTCTATGGACCAGAAAACAAAGGAAATGAGCTGTTCCAGACTTACACTGATGCTGACCATGGTGGAAATAAGGCCAATGGGCGATCGACAGGTGGCTACGTTACATGTGTCGGAGGTGGTGCAGTTGACTGGAGGAGCTGGTTACAACCATTTGTGACCCTATCGTCCACCGAAGCAGAATTTGTGGCAGCTGTTGAGGCAGGAAAGGCTGTCATGTGGACCCGTAATATCCTATGAGAATTTGGTTACCCGGTTGACCAAACATCTACACTGTTTATCGACAATCAATCTGCACTTACCGTATCAAAGAATCCAGAACACCACGGGTGTATGAAGCATCTGGACCTCAAATACTTCTGGCTCAGAGACCAAGTTGAAGCAAAAGCAATTGCACCGATATATATCCCCACATCCGATCAACTCGCCGATATCCTAACAAAACCGCTGCCACGCGTAGCAATTGAGAAGTTTAGAGCACAGCTAGGACTCAAGTTGTGAACCACAGAATTACTTCGTCAGGGGGGTGTTTTAAACAACATGACTCACCAATACTGCAGACACACCGAGTAGGATACTTTGGTACTGTTTGCACTGTAACTCATAGATAGCGGAGTCTGGAGTCAAGCGGCTCTTCAGCTACTTACTCCGGACTTCAGGTACTGTACTCATATCTAGAAATATAGAGAAGCTACTTACTCCGGACTTCAGACCCGCACATCTGACAATCAGCGAACATTCGCTGAGACAAAACTGCCATGTACAGTTCATAGGGTTTTTAGCATGAACCAGCCGGTCGGGCTGCATTGTGCTTAAGGGAGAGTATTGAGATTAGAGGCTGAGTGGGGGTAAGCAGAGAACGCAGGGTTGCATCCAATGCATGGACTGGTAGTTAGGTAGCCACGGTCATGCTTGACTGTGGCAGTATATTATTCGCACAGTAGCTAGTTGTATGTCAGTCAATTGGCCATTCACTGAGGTACGTACCATTTCTGTATACCAAGACGTGCGGCAGCTTCTACTACGTCTATAGCTCCTTCGTCTCTAGGTATAGTAGCAATACATGCTCAGTGAATTGTCCATTCACTGAGCTCCTTCGTCTCTAGACATTGCGCCACTCAC